>ML777329.1:494615-530269 GCA_009831015.1 Picea engelmannii | reverse complement strand
GGGAGAGAAATAGATGGATGGAGAGATAGATAGAGAGGGATGGAGGGATTCGAAGAGATGAGATATAGAGAGGGAATCAAACATCAATTGTGAATAAATAATATTGAATCAACTATAATATTATGCTTATATTAAAATAAAAAAGAAGAATCAATGTACCATAATCATCATTAAATCATGTGAGATCATTATTAAACCATATTTTAATGGTCATATCCATAAAATATCATTATAAAAAAATAGGTATAGGCATACTACACTTAGGGCTTGGGTGTGCATGGGGTTAAAGGTAGAGTATATGTTATGTGTAGGATTAGATGGATATAGGGGGGTCTAGGAGATGGTATATGTCTATTTCATGGTATAATTCATGGTCATGCTCATATAAGTACTTGTATAAGTAATCCATTGGAAAAATAAAAAAAAACTTAACAGTCACCTTATAGACAAGGATGCATTTCTCTGTTGCATATATCCTTTATTCATTGTAATGCATGCCTCTCCTTTAGATGGACAGAGAGAGATGGAGGTATAACTAGGGAAAAGAGAAGGATATAGAAAGAGAGAGGAGGAGACTTGGAGGGGGGGAGAGAGAGAGCGGGGGTGGGGGACACGAAGGAAATGGAGGGAGGAGGGAGAGAAATAGATGGATGGAGAGAGAGAGAGGGAGGGAGGGATTTTAAGAGGTAAGGTATAGAGAGGGATTCAAACATTGATTGTGAATAAATAATATTGGGAAAAAATTGACATGAAAAAGCTCACTAAAGGAAGCGTGTGCATAGTGCATGAGCCAACAAAGCCTGTAGAGTGCACAATGCACCATATGTGCGACTGTGTACAAGAAAAATTGTGCACTCCTGTGAACGACACATTTATGGTTCTTATCGCCCCCCCAACCACTTATGGGCCAACTCCCAACTTGATTTGACCTTCAAATCTGAGTGAAATTTGAATGGGCGGTTAGTCAAGAACCAAACGGTGCCCTAACGGGCTGCTTGTTGACACTAAGAACTAGTTGAATTTTTCCTTGAATAAATGCTATAAATGGAGGCCATGGGTACAATAGGAAACCAAGATATTCATAGAATTGTTATGTTGTCTCAATTCTCCCTTAAGAATCCTCTTTTCTCCTAGGAATATTCAAGCATCATTTCAATAGGCCATTCAACTCACCTCTTGAGGGAATAAGCATTGATTTTCTTCATCATTTTCCATTTTTCTTCCATTGTAAGAAGATCTCTCCATTAGAGAACTCAAGAGCACACCCAAGGAGGAAGAAGGGACTCATAAGTCCTCATTTTTTCTCTACAATGTTTTGCCAACTAATATAGTTATCCATTGGTGGCATAATCTTGGTCATTGGTTGATTGTTTTTGGTTCTAAGTTTCTTATGCATTCTAGTTTTTATTTCCTTAGTTGTTTTATTTTGTTTACTTATTTCAGGTGTTTGGCTTGTTTAATCCACTCATTATCCTATGTTTTGTCTAGCAGGCCCAACTAGGCATGCAAGAGCCATTGTTTTTCCCACCCAAGTGATGAAACAAGCACAATATATTGGTGACCATACTGGGGAAAGGTATCAAATTCCACCCTATTTGGGCTTAGAGATAACTTCTTTTTAATCCATTTGTCTTGCAGGTATCAAAATTGGCCTAGCCTTACCTGTCAAAAGAAAAATTTTGAGCTAGAGGAGAATTTCACTCAATAACATTTCCTCCAATGCATATCTGAAAGTGTGTGGGTATTCTAGCCCATAAACATGCACTCAACGCACTGTGCGCCCAAACGACTTTTGTTCCTTGCGCACTGTGTGCCCACTGCGCCTCTATCAAAATTTTAACCTGCACACGTTTCCAGAGTTTCAAAATTATAAGTGTTTTTTATATGATTTGAAGGCCCCTAGCCTTCAAATTATTTATTTCCTACAAGAGGATAGGCTCAAGAAGATGATGGCACAGTTTCAACAAGATTTGGTAAAGAAGGAGAAGGCCTTGAAAATGCTTCAAGCAGTTTTCCAAGAGCATAGAGGAGTAGGTAAACCTTCCATTTCCATTTTGGATGCTAGCACCATTTTTATCACTAAAATTTCATCCACAACATTGCACGGAAATGGTTACAAAAATACAGCAATGCCAACAACTATTAGTTCACCCACAACACCAAAATGCATTTCAAAAGGAAAAAACTATAGAATTGGGAAAAAATTGACATGTGCAAACTCACTAAAGGAAGTGTACGCACAGTGCATGGGCCAACAAAACTTGTAGAGCACATAATGCACCATACGCACAAATATGTACGAGAAACATCATGAACTCCTATGAACAGTGCATTTACGGTTCTTGTTTCCCCCCAACCACTTATGGACCAGCTCCCAACTTGATTTGACCTTCAGATCTGAGAAAAATCTGAATGGGGGGCTGGTCAAGAACCAAATGGTGGCCTAAAGGGCCCCTTGTTCACACTAAAAACCAGCTGAATTTTTCCTTGAAGAAATTTTATAAATGGAGGCCATGGGTGCACTAAGAAACCAAGATCTTCATAGTATTGTTATGCTACCTCAATTCTCCCTTGATGATCCTCTTTTCTCCTAGGAGTATTCAAGAATCATTGCAATATGCCATTCCACTCACCTCTTGAGGGAATAGGCATCGATTCTCTTCATGATTTGTCATTTTTATTCCATTGTAAGAAGATATATCCATTAGGGAACTCAAGATCCCTCCCAAGGAGGAAGAGGGGACCCATAATTCCTCATTTTTCTCTACGGTGTTTTGCCAACTAATATAGTTATCCATTAGTGGCATAATCTGTTGAAATTACTAAGACAACTGAGGAGGGGGGGGTGGTGAATCAGTTGTTACTGTGCTTAAACAATTTTAGTCTATTAAACAATTCTTAAACTTTCTTCAAGTGATCATCAATATCATACAACATATGAACAACATAAATAATGAGTATCAGTCAACCATAAGATATACACAGGGATAGATTTTTCACGAGGAAACCCATAAAGGGAGAAAACCTCTTCTTCTTTGAAATGATAGGCAGTCTTTTATGTTCTGTACATCATTTATAATTGAGCACCAACTCAATGTGAGGCTACTACCTCTGTTTTACAAGCTCCAACTTGTTGAGAGCATCAGCTCTTTGATTTCTCTAGCACCCACTAGAGGTAAGCACCAACTCCCTGAGTATTCCAGCACCAACTGGATGGAAGCACCTACTTCCAGTTACATAGGCTCCAACCTATATAACAGAGAAAAAATGTTCTCCCTTGCACCACCCTGCCTCCCAGAAAATTCTCTGGCTGCAACCAGATGGAAGTTACTACTCTCTTTGTTGAAGCACCCACTTGAACCTATGAGGACAACAACCCTCCCTAGCACCTCCCTACCACCCTAGTTACAAATAAATGATTAAATAACCAACACACAGATAAATCAATTCTTACCACTTCTTCATTGTTCTACAATTCTTCTCTGCAACAGTACTCTTCTTCTCTGTACATATTTGGCTTGACTTGTTGTCTTTGTCTATCTATTCTTTCTCTGTCCTTCTCATCCCTTTTGATATGTGCACATTCTTCTCTCTCCACCTTTTCTTTTCTGTTCAACCTCTGTTCCTTCTATCTGAGCTTTTCTTCACTCTGTACATTCTGTAGTTTTTCAATTCTACAGTTCAACTCATTTTTCCAGTCCGAACAACCTACTATCCACAATCTCTATGTTCTTCTTTTATCTCCAAGCATGACGTTCATTTCACCTCAAATAATCTTCAACCAAAAATGTCTCAGCTACCAAAAACGTTAAAATATCAAGAATCATAAATCAGTTTTGCTAACAGATTTCTAACTGTTCAAAAAACTATGAGATGGAGCACTAGCCCTCTGATCATATTCAAGTTCACTTGCACCATTGGATGAATTTATTAGTCTTGCATTCATTTCGCCATTCCACTCTTCGACATTTTAGGATTTGTGTGATCAAGTGTCTCGACACTCCATGTCGCGATCCCTTAAGAGGAGCTTGGTTGCTATAGCTCTTTTCCTCTATCTCTCACTGATGTGACCAATGGTTGTGACCAAGGTCTACACAAAGAAATGTTTTTCACTTTTCACATTTTGACATTTCGAGACTTTGCATGTCAAGTGGTAGAGTTTCTTTATGCTCCATGTCCCGATATCTGAAGCTCTGAAATGGAGTCGGATCAACAGTCCACACTCTAGATGATTCAACAGTCTAGATCTCTTCACGATTTCGCATATCGCGATTTCGGGGTTCGTGACTTCGGGGCTCCTATGGTAGGAGTTCTTGACATCTCCATATTTTGATTTTTGAAACTATGAAGTGATCGAATGGATCACATAACCCCCTGAGATGGATGATTGATGATATTTCAGAGTTTTTCCTTTTGGTGTTTTGGCATTTTTCATTTCACGATTTTGACATTCTTGTTGTTTAGTGTTCTTGTCAATTCAATGTCCCGATATCCTAAACTCCAAAATGGAGTTTACATCAGGGTTTCACATTTTGCGAATTCGAGAGGTTAGGGAACCCCGTTCCTTTGACTTCCTAGTCAGCGAAATGATGATCTTTCAGCACATGTCCTATGGACCCAACGATCTAGATCTTATCAAACTTTACGGGCCTTTGTCATGCCTGATCAACAGTTCAAATCAATCCTCTATCTAACGACTAAGGATATTTCGTGATTTTGCATATCGCGAGTTCGAGACTCCTGTTGTAATGATCCTTGACATTTCTATCTCCCGATATCCAAAATCCTGATAGCCAAAACTCCGAAATGGAGTTTGACCAACACTTTGATCTTGGCCACATGTCCTATGTACCCAATGATCCAAATCTTATCAAAATTTATGGGCCTTCGTCATGCCTGATCAACTGTTCAAATCAATCCTCAATTTAACGGCTGAGGATATTTCACGATTTCGCATATCGTGAGTTCGGGACTCCTGTTGTAATGATCCTTGACATTTCTATCTCCCGATATCCTAAATCCTAATAGCCAAAACTTTGAAATGGAGTTTGACCAACACTTTGATCTTGTCATTCGATCATCGTTGCACTGCTTCTCTTCCTGAACTTATCTTATGTTCCTTTTTTTCCATCGAATCCATAAATGACAGGAATACTCTGATCTTGCCATCAATGACAAGAATACTCTACCTATTAAACATGCCAACCATCATCCTCTGCCTTCTATCTGAAAACATGCCAACAATCTCCCCCTTTGGCATTGATGGCAACCCCATGATGTAACTACACCACTGAAACATATTAAAATCATGAAAAGCATGCAACTATACCACTGTGACAATGCCAATGTAACATATACTCTGATCTTGAAATCATCACACTTTCTCCCCCTTTGACATCAATGTCAAAGAAATGCTCTACCTGAGTTGTTGCAGTACATAATCTCCTTGTCAGCTATGAGCATCTTAGAAATACACTAGATTCAACTATGACCAGGTAAACAGATTAGACACAACAAATTATAACCCCCAACGTTTGATGAAGATATCCAAAAGGGGTTGCTGCTAATGGCTTAGTAAAAATATCAGCAATTTGTTCTGTAGACGGAATATAATTCAGTGGACCAATTTTGTTTGTAACTTGTTCTCTAAGAAAATGATACTTTAATGGAATATGCTTAGTATTGGAATGAAGAACAGGATTATTAAAGACACTAATGGCACTAGTGTTATCACAGTGAATTAAAATGGGTTTAGTGTAAGTCACCTTCAAATCTGCAAGAGTTTGAATCATCCACAAAATTTGTGTGCCAGCAAGTAGCAGCAGCAATGTATTATGCCTCTGTAGTTGACAATGAAATAGATCCTTGCTTTTTGCTGAGCCATGCTAGTAATGAGTCACCCAGAAAGAATGCTCCTCCACTGGTGCTTTTTCTCTCATCAACACAGTTTGCCCAGTCTGCATCTGAATAAGCAGTTAACTGAAAATTCTGATTTATAGGATACCATAGACCATAAGTCATTGTCCCCTTCAAGTATTTGAATATCCTTGTGAAAGATACTAAATGACTTTGTTTAGGAGTAGACTGATAACGACCTACCATTCCAATAGCTTGCATTATATAAGAATGGGATGTTGTGATGTACAGAAGTCTGTCTATCATAGAGTGATATTTCCTTTGATCAACATCCGATGAAACATCATTTTTACTGAGCTTGCAACCAACCACCATAGGTGTGCTAACTGGAGATAAATCTTCCATCTGAAATTTCTTCAACATCTCTTTCAAATATTTTTCTTGAGAAATAAATATTGATGCAGAACTTTGTTTTACTTTTAATCCAAGAAAATATGATAGTTCTCCTATCATGGGCATTTCAAATTCTGTTTGCATAGAGTTAGCAAACCATTGGACAGATGATTCATTAGTACAGCCAAAAATAATATCATCTACATAAACCAAAACAACTAGTAAATTATCACCTTCAGACTTAATATAAAGGTTACTGTCAACAGTACCTTTCTTGAACCCTTTTTCTTGTAAAAATTTGTCCAGTCTATAATACCAAGCTCGTGGTGCTTGTTTTAGTCCATATAAGGCCTTCTTCATCTTACAAACATAATTAGGATTATCTATCAATGAGAATCCTTTAGGTTGCTCCATATATACTTCTTCCTCTAGATCTCCATTAAGAAATGTTGACTTAACATCCGTATGATAAACTTTAAAGTTTTTATGACATGAATAGGCAAGAAACATTCTGATGGCTTCCAATCTTGCCACTAGTGCAAAGGTTTCATCAAATTCCTGACCTTCAACTTGTGCATACCCTTTATAGACCAGTCTGGCTTTATTTCTAACAACTTTCCCTTTTTCATTCATTTTATTCTTGAACACCCATTTGGAACCTATTACATTCTTATCTTTAGGTCTAGGGACAAGCTCCCAAGTATTGTTCTTTTCAATCTAATCAAGCTATTCATTCATTGCTCTAATCCAATCATCATGATGACTGGCTTCATAATTTTTTTTAGGTTCGATCATAGTTAAAAAAGAAACATGAGACTATTTTGAATCTTTAATTAATTTCCTTCTTGTCTGAACTCCTTTATTTATATCTCCAATTATCTGATTTTCAGGATGATTCTTTTGAACAATTCTAAGAGGTGTTTTTTATTCTTTCTGTTGATTTATGTCAGCCTGAGAATTTGTATCTTCATTTGATTCAGATTCTTCTCTTTCTGATCCTTGGACCTATTCATTTTCATCTTCAACTATATCTTTTGTTCTTGGTTCATAACTGCTTATATTTTTGACCGAGATTTCTTCATCAACTTTTATGTCTATACAATCCACCATTTTATGCAGTCTCTTATTGTAACATCTATACCCTTTACTGTTTGTACCATAACCCAAGAAGATACCTTCATCTTCCCTATCATCATATTTGCCAATATTTTCATCATTATTCTTGGTATAACATTTACTCCCAAATATTTTAAAATGCTTGATTGAAGGAGGTCTTCCAAACCATAGTTCATATGGAGTCTTGTCACTATGTGGCCTAAGATGAGATTTTTTAAGAATATGAACAGTTGTATGAATTGCTTCCACCCAGCAAGTCTGTGGTATGTTCCTTTCATTCATCATTGATCTAGCCATTTGCTGAACTGATTTATTCTGCCTCTCAACAACTCCATTTTGTTGTGGAGTCCTTGGGATTGTGTACTCTCTTTTGATCCCATGTTTATCACAGAACTCTTTGAAGTTCCCTGAACTAAACTCTCCTCCTTTATCAGATCTTACTGCCTTTAATCTTTTTCTTGTTTGATTCTCAGTCAGAGCCTTAAACACTTTGAATTTTTCAAATGCTTCAAATTTTTCCTTCAAAAAGGCAACCCATGTTAGTCTAGAATAATCATCAATTATCAACATAAAATAATTTTATTTTCCTGTACCTTCTTTCCTTGATGGTCCACATAAATCCATATGTACTAACTAGAGAGGTTTATCTGTTGAAGGAAAATTTTTCGATTTGAACTGAGTGTGTGTAAGCTTTCCTATCTGACAGGGTTTACAAACAGAGTTGTATGGCTTTGATATATTTAAAAGATCTTTTACTACCCCATTGTTTTTTAGCTTGATTATATGATAGAAATTTAAATGTCCAAGTCTCTTATGCCACAGCCAACATTCATCATACTTGCTTATACATTCTTCTCTATCTTCTTTCAGCACATATACATTATTATTTGTCCTTATGCCTTTAGCAACTAGCTGTCCTGAATTCACAGATTTTATTCTACAATCTTTTGAAGAAAAAATGACCTCACATCCTCGATCACAAACTTGACTAACACTGAGTAGATTATGTTTTAGACCTTCTACAAACATCACATCTTGAGCTTTCCCTTTGCCATTACTCAAACTTACTATTCCTTCACCTTTTATTTTTCCTGGTGCATCATTTCCAAAAGTTACATTCCCTAATTTGCTATCACTTAGGGTTAGAGACTTACTTTTGTCTCCTGACATATGTTTGGAACATCCATTGTCAATATACGAGGGATTCTTTTGTCTTTGGGCTGATAGCACTAGTCCACACTTGTCATCTGCTTTCTTCTTCCAAACCTTGACATTTTCAGCAGTGGGAATCAAATCTGGCTTGTAATTCCTTAAGCTACAGTCTGCAACTTTATGTCCATAATTATGGCAGTTGTAACATTCTGATTCACTGAATAATAGATCATAATGATTGTTATGCTCATACCTGTTGTTTTGTTTCACATGTGTCCTTCTCTCAGTCATCATATGATTTATAGTCTGTGATTGATTGTTGCTTGATTGTCTCAATCTTTGTTGTGGCTGATAATTATTCCTTGAGTATCTTGATTTCAAACATCTAGATCTTTATGAACAATTTACATCTTTGTGACCAAAGTTAGAACAGAAAAAGAAATAACCATA
The DNA here is from genome assembly GCA_009831015.1 of Picea engelmannii. Classification (NCBI taxonomy): domain Eukaryota; kingdom Viridiplantae; phylum Streptophyta; class Pinopsida; order Pinales; family Pinaceae; genus Picea; species Picea engelmannii. The sequence goes on along the minus strand of ML777329.1, from coordinate 521,302 downwards.
GAAAAAACTTTTGTACCTAGAAAAAAATTATATTTGATTCCTTCCATGCTGATGATTTCTTTGAAAAAATGTGTTTGTGTTATTTCTTTGATCTACAAATTCGGTTCTGGTGCTTTTTCTTTCATCCCCTCATGGTGGATGATTTTCTTTCTTTGTTTCTACAGAATGATTGTTGTCAATGTTTGAGGAATTAACAAACTTGATAGGTTTTGTATTATTTGGATGATCACTACATGATCCTTCTTCATACCCCAATCCAATTTTCAACTTTGGGTTTCTTTGCTGATTTAGCATGGAGGTTAATCCTTCTGAGGCTTTAATACTTGGAAGATTTTGGTGATACAATCCCTTAAACTTCTCCATTTCTTTTTTGGTTTTTACTATCTCTTCTTCTAAGGCTTCACGCCTCGCTTTCTTCTCTGACAACTGTTGTTTCAGTATGTCTTCTATTTTCTTTGCCTCTTCTAATTCCACTTTCAGCAGAGCAAGGTCTTCATCAGGTTGTTTACTTTCTTTTTCAAACTGTATCAACAATTGATTTTGCTTTCTGTTCTTAATTCTGAGTCTGTCAATCTCTTCCAGTGCACTGATCAGTTCTCCTTCCATATCAACCATAGCTTCTTCATCATTATGATCACTGCCTGTGCTTTTATTATTATAATCCTCTTTCTCCATAAGCATGAAGTCATTTATCTTATCTTCACGAGAAGATTCACTATCAGTGTCTTCTGAGGAATTTTCATTATTTGCACACAAACTTTTCTTCTTATTATACTTCTTGAATTTGTACTTTTTTTTTTTTTTTTTAAGTAAAAAAGAGTAGTACCTTCTATATTAGATAAGCATAGAACTGTGACAAATATACATAGTCAAGGCTAAAAAACCACCAAAAAAATACTGCCGGTAATACTGCCGAAAACCAGTAAGACTAAGGGGCTTATAGCAGTTTTAGCAATTATACATTATAGCTGAAAAGCCCTGTCCTGCCCGAGGGAAACCAGGACAGGTGAAAAAGGTTCAAGAGTTCATAGTTCATAAAGTAAAAAAACCATAAACAAAGCCAGGAATGAGTAAAACCTAAGCATCCGGTGCGCCGTCATCATCCCTTGCCTGCCAGTTGTGCATTGCTGGAATAGCAAATTCCTGAGCGCACATGGGACATTTGTGCTGAGTTGGAGCTCCAGAGAACACGCTGAGGAGGATATCTAAGCGCTGGCTTATGAGGAGCGTTCTGAGTTCCATGTCGGCCAGGTGGCTGCGTAGTTCGAAGACTAAGGCCAGGTGCTCATCGCTCAAAAGAAAACCATGCATGCCACCTTCCAAGCCATTGCCTTCCTCTGCAGTTCCCGCATCCCTTTCCTTATCCAACTTGTCCACAGATTTCCTCTGCTCCTCACTTGCTTTGTTGTCCGTGCGCTGCTCAGCTTGGAACGATGGCAGTTCTTCCTGCCATGGAATTTCTTCAATTGGACAGCCAGGGGTGTTGTCAACACTGTGTGAGGCGCGAACTGGGACCTCCATGGCTTGTGGCCTCACAATGCATGGCAGGTCATCTCGTAGCATCTCGGTGCATGGAAGCTCCTCCTCTATGATGCATATGGGCAGCTCGACCTCAGGTTCCGCTTCCTTTTCGTTACTCACACCAGGCTTCGTCCCATCCCAGCTGCAGCCAGCCTTCTGCTCAGCCATGGAGTCAAGCATAATTCACTTCTCGGCACGGGCTCTTCTGCGAAGAATTGAGGACGCCAGAGACAGTGCTCTCTCCAGTTCCTGCTTCCTACGATGCTGCTCCCTGTGAGCAACCCAGGCGGAGCCTCGACAAGACCTACCTTGCTCACGGACCATTGAAACCAGGTGGTTCGAGAAGGGAACAAGAGAGAACCACACAATTCTAGAATTCACCAACCAGAACACCGGCCAGAACAGGTCCTGATCAAAACGTCTCAGCCTAAATGTCTCCCAGACCACCGAGCTCTGGAATGCCACCCCAAAACGCATGGAATGAATGTTGAACGGGCGAGCAAATATCATATCAAAATAATAACTAGACTCCATTAAAACCTGTCCTTCCGCATCCATGACCGGATTGAAGTCGCGAGAGGAGTAAATGATCGCGCGAGGGAACTCCACAGTCGTATTATCCCTGCGATGGCCGGCCCCCATTGTTAATGCTAATGCGTGGGTGGCTGCCATCCGCAGTTACATCCGCTCTTAAGACTGCTCTGAGTGTGGGACCAGGTGTCACCAACTCAGAGTGTCGTGTCACCCTATCCGGGTCTGGGAAGTCTCTGCTAGCAAGGTCTTTGCATTGCAAGGAGAGGGTCGTCTCTTCTGAGATGTTGGCTTGCCAGAGGATGCAATCTGCCTTTGAGTCAATTCCTGAGTTAGCCAGATAGTCCGCAACATTATTGGCGTCGCGCTTTATGTGAGAGGGGATAAGAGTCAAGTTGGGATGTATGAACTCCCCAAAGTCCTCCGGCAGCCCAGAGAGTCTCCAGCTAGGGGAAATCCGCCCAGGTGGCTTGCCATTAAGGATTTTCGTTATGAGTTGAATTATTACTTGAGAGTCTCCTTCAATGATCAATCTGTGATTCTGGTGTTGAATCGCGATCTGGAGTCCTCTTAGGAGACTTGTGAGCTCAGCCACATTATTCGTATTTTCACCCAAGAAACCCGCAACCAGGTGGATGATTTGGCCCTCATGGTTTCGTAAGACGGCACCAAAGCCCGCTGGCCCAGGGTTCCCTCTAGAGGCTCCGTCGAAGTTGAGCTTGATAAAGCCAAAGGGGGGGGGGGTCCAAACCGAGGGACTGTTGTCCCGCTTCCTAGTGACCTTTCTCTGACTTTGCAGGCCCTGGCGGAGGTTCCAGTTCTCAAGAATAGGTTCCTCCTCAATCTTGCACTGAATGTCTTCTTGAGTCCAGACCTTACTAAGAATGGTTTCACGGATGAATCGCTTTATTCTTTCCCATGTACTGGAAGAGATGGACGGTTTGGAGTTGAAAATCCTTTGGTTTCTTTCTTTCCAGATCGCCCAAAGCGTGAATCCTGGTAGCAGCTGCCATATTCGTTGGAGAATAGGGTTATGGAAGGCGAATGAATCCCAGTTGACCAGGGTGTTCCGAATGCTGCCCCGATCCCGCTGGGAGCGCCGCATAGCCTCGGCTCCCCAGTCCCAAACCTGCTGACTGTAATGGCATTTGTTGAGGAGGTGTTCCATAGTTTCCTCATTTTGATGGCAGAGTGGGCATCTGGAGGGGCCCGTGAAGCCTCGCTTAAGGAGGTTGTCCCAAGTGAGGATGCGGTTTTGGGCCGTGAGCCAGAGGAACAGGGAGACCTTGGGCCATAGAAAAGGTTGCCAGACTGTTCTCCAGATTGGTTCAGGCGCTTGGATTGGTAGATTCACAAGAAGGTGATAAGCTTCATTGACCATGAAAGTACCTGAGGTGGAGTGCCCCCAGCGGATAAGATCCGCCCCCTCTTTAAATGGAATCTTCCTATGTGACAAGCATTCCTGCCACGGTGTCAAGTCAAAATCCTCCGTGAGCTGAAGCTCTGTTTTGCTGAGTTTCCATTGTCTCCAGTCTGGTCGACCTTGATGTGGGATCCAAAAGTCCATGACCCTATCGAGTCCCCTCTGCTGCAGATTGGGCTTGAGAAGTTGAAGGCTTTCCATCTCATCAAGATGGGGAAGTTGTTGCCAAGAGTCCTGCCAGAATCTTGCACTTTCACCATTTTTTATTTCCCAGAAGGCATGCTGCTGAATTAGGGAACGATTGCTCCAGGCCGTATTCCAGATATTGGATCCTTGCTTCTGTTCGTTGAGTCGGATTAGTTGGTCATGTTGCACATTTGGTGCATACTTTTTCTTCCAGAGCTGCGCCCAAAGTTCATTTGGATGTTGCAGCCACCTCCACCACATCTTTGCGCCCATGACCTGGTTCATTTTCCCTGGGTCTCGAAGCCCCAAGCCTCCAAATTTTTTTTGTTTGCAAACTTTGTCCCAACCAACAAGAGCCCATTTCTTATTGTTGAGGTGTCCTTTCCATAGGAAGTTGCATTGAAGACTTCTAATGGCTTTGATTACCGAGACTGGCGCAACTAGAGCAGTGAAGAGGTAAGTAGGGAGAGCTTGCAGGACTGATTTGAGCAGAACCACTCTAGCCGCGATGTTCAAGGGTCTGAAGGTCCAACTGTTCAGTCTATTAGCGATGGATAAGAGCAGGCTGTCCCAGGAGATAGATCTTGTCGATTCACCTGTTAGGGGGATACCTAAGTAAGTTGAAGGGAGGGAACTTCTGGCAATACCTAGGAGCCTAGACAGATGGGTCTGAACCACTGCAGGCGTGTTAAAAAAGTAGAGTTTGGATTTGTCCAGATTGAGCAGCATGCCGGACGCATCTGAGAAGTCAGTGAGGATAGAATTTAGCTTGGTGGCCTCTCTTACCGTGGGGGTGCTCATAAGAAGAGTATCATCAACAAACTGGCTGTGCGAGGGCGTTGGGGTGAGATTGTGGATTGGCAATCCAGCAAGCGTGCCTTCAAGAACCGCCGCTTTAAGATATCGCCCCAGGCCTTCCGCCATGATTATAAAAAGGAAAGGGGAGAGAGGGTCGCCTTGCCTAATGCCCCTGGAAGGACGAAAAGGTTGGGAGGGTGAGCCGTTAACAAGGATTGAGAAAAAGGAGGAGGAGGTGAGCTTGAGAATCCAATGAACCCATTGAGTCGAGAAGCCAAAGGATTCCAGAACTGATCTCAAATATTGCCAGCTTACCCTGTCAAAAGCTTTAGAGAGATCGATTTTAATGAGCATACCTGGTGTTTTACTCGTCTTTAATGTGTGAATAACCTCATTAGCAAGAATGACGCTATCCATAATCTGTCTCCCTTCCACATATCCTGTCTGCTCATTAGAGATGATGAAAGGCAGGAGTGGTTTAAGGCGATTGGCAATGATCTTTGTCAGAATTTTGTATATGACATTACATAGGGAGATTGGTCGAAACTGCTTCGGGTGAGTTTCCCTCTCCTCCTTGGGGATAAGAGTGATGAAGGTTTCATTTAGGGCAGAAAGAACTTGCCCAGATGATCTAGATTCTTCAACTGCCAGCCAGACGTCTTCCTTGATCATGTCCCAGCAATGGTGGAAGAAGTCCGTGGTAAAGCCGTCAGGACCTGGAGCTTTTCCAGGGGGCATGTCCTTAACAGCCAAATCGACTTCCACCTGAGTGATAGGCCTCATCAGTGCAGAGTTCTGCTCCTGAGTAATCAACCTAGGAATGTGCTGGGTTACTTTTTGAATAGCCTCCATCCTGTTTGCGTTGCTCTCTGTGAGGAGATCTTGGTAGAAGGAATTGAGCCTTGCCGCTATTTGGTCATGCTCTTTGATTGGAGCCCCCTGCTCGTCCTCCAGATGGGAAATGTGATTTATGTATTGGTGGTGGGTCATTGCCCTATGAAATTTTTTTGTGTTGCGTTCCCCCTCCTTAAGCCATTGTATCCTTGATTTTTGCCTCCATAGGATTTCTTCTTGCTCTCTGCAAGTCTCTAGGTCCTTCTTCAATTGATCCTCTTCCAGTGCCAAATCTTGTGGACGAGATCCTTCTATGAAAGTTCGTTGGATTTCTTCCAGTTGGCATTCAATTTCCTTTTTTCTGAGGAGAATGTCTCCAAAGGCAGATTTGTTCCAATGCTTCAGGTGTTGTTTGAAGTTTTTTAGGCGCTGCTGAAACTTGAACATGTGAGTGCCATGCTCTCTTTCGTCTTGGGCCCACCAGGTGTGAGCTAGCTGATGAAAGTCTGGGTGGGAAAGCCATAACTTTTCAAAACGGAATGGTTTGGGTCTAGGGGGGAATCCTAGGTCCATGCAGAAGACTATGGGCCAGTGGTCCGACCCTGTTTTAGGCATAATGTTTGCTTCCACTGCCGGTTCACTTTCAAGTAGGGCCTCAGTTGTTAAAAATCGGTCCAACCTACAAGCAACATGATGTTGCCCTGTTCTCCTATTGGACCAAGTAAAGATTCCATTCTTAGTTTCTATGTCAACCATGTTTAGATGTTCTATTAGGGCGTTGAACATTCCGTTGTCCTGCTCCAGCCGTTTGGATCCTCCTGCCTTTTCTTCCAACGTTAGGATCATATTGAAGTCCCCTCCAATTATCCAGTTCGGAGATTGTAAAAGCGTTTGGATGTAGTGGAGGGATTGAATAAATCTTTCCTTATCTTGAATGGGTTGCGGTCCATAAACATTTGTTATTACTCCTTCCTTTGAGGAGGCAATGTCTTTGAAGAGAGCTGTTAAGGTGTTTCTGGTGGAGAAGGGATGAAGCAGAGTGACCGAAAGCGGGTTCCATAGAATAGCCAAGGCCCCCGAAGCTCCCTCTGAGTCTTAGAAGAGGAGCTCCCCATTTCTCCAGCTGTTGCGAAAAATTTCTTCTGCCTCCTTACCTGCACATTTGGTTTCTTGCAATAGAAGGATATCTGGATTCTCTGATTTGATACATTCTCGGAGGATCCGTTGCTTGGACCTTCCCTTAAGACCTCTAATGTTCCAAGAGATTATCTTCATCATGAGGWTGGAGGAGKGGGGGTGGAGGTATCCCTCCGAGAGCCTCTGTATTTGGCCAGAGTTGATCATCAGGTGCCCTGCTTCCTTGATGAGTTGTTGGACTGGTTTGCGGCCGCGTCTTTTGTTTTCCTTGGTGTGTTTTTTGGGCTCGAGAATGGGGCCTGGCGAAATACCTAGTCTAGCTGTGGAGCCCGCAGATGTGTTAGTGAACACCTTATGCACTTTCCGTAGTTGTTCTACTGGTAAGTGCTGTAGGTCTTTTTGATTAAGTGCTTCTTCTAGTTTCTCTAGGTCGATCTCTGGCAGATCTGATTCATCCATGATCATAGTGGTGTCTTCCTCTCTGCCAGAAGGTGTAAACTGGGTTGTGCCCTTTGAATGAGAGGTAAGTGGCTCTTCATGTCTTTTTCCTTTCTCTTGGGCTGATGCTTGGAGGGAATTCTGTGCTTCCGTCTCTGTCGGTTGTTGACTCAGGGCATCAAAGGAGTTCATGGAAGGTGCCTTTGGAGCCAATTTCTGGTTCTGCTTTTTTGAGGAATTCTTTCGCCTACCTGTAACACTGGTGAATCCGTCTTTCTGCTTAGCTTCAGAAGGTTTGGGTGTTGAGGCGTTCAGGGGGCAGTCTCTAAATAGGTGTCCGTGCTCGTGGCACTTCCTGCAGCGAAAGGAAATGTGTTCATAGTCAATTGTTTGGCTCCAGTCATCGTCCTGGTATTCCAGTGTGATGGATCCCGGTAGAGCTTTCGATATGTCCATGTAGATGCAGATGCGGGCATACGAGGTGTACTTTCTTAGTTTTGTGGCTTCTGAAGTTTTGACATACTGCCCCACCGTGTTACCTATGCCCATGAGTATTTCTTCCAGCCAGAATTCTTGTGGCAAGGAGTACAGTCTTATCCAGATCGGAGCTCTTGTGAAGTCTTCTTGTTCCGGGCTGAATCTATCGGTCCAGAATCTGAGAAATAAACCTGCTGAGTTGTAGAAATATGGTCCGTTATCAAATATTCTGTCTTTGTCTTTGATGTTGTATAGTATGATTGTGAAAAATCCCTTGGAGCTGAGCTGGACCTCGTAGTCTCCATTGGGGTTCCACCATTCCTTAATCCATCGCGTGAGATCTCTCTCGGTTGGCCATAGGCCCAGGAATTTGCCTATCAGGGCGTGTTCCATCATAAAATGGGTATGTTCCCCTACCCTGGTCGATTTAATATGATAGAAAGGAGGTTTTTCCAGTTGGGGGATACACTTACCTGGCAGCCAGTTTTTGGACGCTTGTTTGTGTGATGTACTGGGGTCGAGTTCCATTTCCTTGTGACTGCTTTGCTCCTGGGTAAAGAGCTGCTCCTTCAAATGCTCCGGTGGCTCAAAGGCCGGTCTCTTAGCACGGGAGCCTGATTTGTCGTTGGCGGCCATGTCACTGTACGAGGGGGGTTTCCCCCCCTCAGCTGGATTCATTACGGACGGAGCAGGGGTCTTGCAGTCCGACTGCCTGCCTCACAGTGTATTGGGTGATCAGTGCTCTGGCGACAGAGCGCGCATCAATTGAACACGGGCCGCAGGGGAAACGACGCGTTAGGGTTAGCTTCTTGTTGCAGAGCTTCTTCTCCGTAGGAATCTGTATATCGTATTTCTGATGCATTCCACTTCAGAGTATCGTTATCGTGACTCTCTAAAACTATTTATTTTACATCAGAGCTCCAAATCTGTGATTGTTGAACTATGAATTTGTACTTCTTTTCATCATCAAAGCTCTGGTCCTTTTTCTGATGGGGACACTTAGATGCAAAATGACCTATCTTACCACAGTTAAAACATTTAAAGGGAAGCTTGCCTTGATATTTTCCTGATCCTTTCTTTAATCTTCTCACAAATTTTGCCTCAATATCATCTAAATCTGAATCAATGTTCTTCTCTGCTTTAAATGATGCTTCTCTTGTAATGGATTTATCTTTGCTAATTCTCATTTCATATGCAGTTAAAGTTCCTAGAAGTTGATCAATGGATAGGGTTTTAAGATGATTTAATTCTTCTATTGAAGAAACTTTTGGATTAAATTTATCAAGCAAAGATCTTAAAATCTTCTGGAGTAAGAGTGATTCTTCAAACTTATCACCAAGACCCTTCATGGCATTAACAAGTTCTTCAACTCTTAAAAAATACTTGCTAACTGTTTCATCTTCATTCATCTTTAGTTGTTCAAACTTCAGCCTGAATGTTTGAAGTTTGGCATCTTTTACGTTCTCATTTCCTTCATAGTTGCTAATAAGTTTATCCCACATTTCTTTGGCAATTTGAAAATGCATCACCTTTACAAACTCAGCTTCTGCAAGTCCATTCAAGATAGCATTCATTCCCTTAGCATTAAAGATAAATTCTAACTTAGCATCCTTGGAAGCTAGCACAACCGGTTTTGTGTATCCAGTCTCTACCACATCCCAAACATCAACACCTAAGGCCATTAGGTATGTCCTCATTCTAACCTTCCAAAAGGCAAAATTTGTTCCATCAAATAGAGGAGGCTTATTGGCTGAAGTTCCTTCATGACTTGTCACGTTTAAGCTTACAGATCTACCTTTAAATAAAATGAACTCGCTCTGATACCAATTGTTGAAATTACTAAGACAACTGAGAGGGGCGAGGGGGTGAATCAGTTGTTACTGTGCTTAAACAATTTTAGTCTATTCAACAATTCTTAAACTTTCTTCAAGTGATCATCAATATCATACAGCATATGAAAAACATAAATAATGAGTATCAGTCAACCATAACATATACACAGGGACATATTTTTCACGAGGAAACCCATAAAGGGAGAAAACCTCTTCCTCTTTGAAATGATAGGCAGTCTTTTAAGTTCTGTGCATCATCTATAATTGAGAACCAACTCAATGTGAGCCTACTACCTCTGTTTTACAAGCTCCAACTTGTTGAGAGCATCAACTCTTTGATTTATCTAGCACCCACTAGAGGGAAGCACCAACTCCCTGAGTATTCCAACACCAACTGAATGAAAGCACCTACTTCCAGTTACACAGGCTCCAACCTTTATAACAGAGAACAAGTGTTCTCCCTTGCACCACCCTGCCTCCCTAAATATTCTCTGGTTGCAACCAGATGGAAGCTACTACTCCCTTTGTTCAAGCACCCACTTGAACCTTTGAGGACAAGAGTACTCCCTAGCACCTCCCTAACACCCTAGTTACAAATAAATGATTAAATAACCAACACATAGATAAATCAATTCTTACCACTTCTTCACTGTTCTACAATTCTTCTCTGCAACAGTACTCTTCTTCTATGTACATATTTTTCTTGACTTGTTGTCTCTGTCTATCTATTCTTTCTCTTTCCTTCTCATCCCTTTTGATATGAGAGCATTCTTCTCTCTCCACCTTTTCTTTTCTGTTCAGCCTCTATTCCTTCTATCTGAGCTTTTCTTCACTCTGTACATTCTGTAGTTTTTCAATTCTACAGTTCAACTCATTTTTCCAGTCCGAATAGCCTACTATCCACAATTTCTATGTTCTTCTTTTATCTCCAACCACGACATTCATTTCATCTCAAATCATCTTCAACCAAAAACGTCTCAGCTACCAAAAATGTTAAAAGATCAAAACTCATAAATCAGTTTTGCTAACAGATTTCTAACTGTTCAAAAAACTGTGAGATGGAGCACTAGCCCTTCAATCATATTCAAGTTCACCTGCACCGTTGGATGACTTTACTAGTCTTGCATTCATTTCGACATTTCGCTCTTTGACATTTCGGGATTTGTGTGATCAAGTGTCTCAACACTCCATGTCACGATCCCCAAAGAGGAGCTTGGTTGTTATAGCTCTTTTCCTCTATCTCTTGCTGATGTGACCAATGGTTGTAACCAAGGTCTACACAAAGAAATATTTTTCACTTTTCGCATTTCGGCATTTCAACACTTCGCATGTTGTGTGGTAGAGTTTCTTGATGCTCCATGTCTCGATATCCGAATCTCTGAAATGGATTCGGATCAACGGTCCACACTCTATATGATTCGACAGTCCAGATCTCTTCGCAATTTCGGGGTTTGCGACTTTGGGACTCCTATTGTAGGAGTTCTTGACATCTCCATATTCTGATTTCCGAAACTCCGAAGTGATTGAATGGCTCACATAACCCCCTGAGATGGATGATTGACGGGATTTTAGAGTTTTTCCTTTTGGTGGTTCGGCATTTCGCATTTCGCGATTTCGGCATTCTTCTTGTTCATTGTTTTTGTCAATTCAAAGTCTTGATATCCGAAACTCCGAAATGGAGTTTACATAGGGGTTTTTCATTTCGTGAATTCAAGAGGTTAGGGAACCCCATTCCTTGGACTTCCCAGTCAGCGAAATGACGATCTTTCACCACATGTTCTATAGACCCAATGATCCATATCTTATCAAACTTTACAGGCCTTCGTCATTCCTGATCAATGGTTCAAATCAATCCTCTATCTGATGGCTGAGGATATTTCATGATTTCGCATATCGTGAGTTTGGGATTCCTGTTGTGATGATCCATGACATTTCTATCTCCCAATATCCGAAATCTTTATAGCCAAAACTCTGAAATGGAGTTTGACCAACACTTTGATCTTGGCCACATGTCCTATGGACCCAACGATCCAGATATTATCAAACTTTACGGGCCTTCGTCATGCATGATAAACGGTTCAAATCAATCCTCGATCTAACGGCTGAGGATATTTCACGATTTCGCATATCGCGAGTTCAGGACTCCTTGTGTAATGATCCTTGACATTTCTATCTCCCAATATCCAAAATTTCGATATCCAAAACTTTAAAATGGAGTCTGACCAACACTTTGATCTTGTCATTCAATCATTGTTGCGCTGCTGGTCTTCCTGAACTTATCTTTTGTTCCTGTTTTTCCATCAAAGCCATAAATGACAGGAATACTCTGATCTTTCCATCAATGACAAGAATACTCTGCTTGTTAAACATGCCAACCATCATCCTCTACCTTCTCTCTGAAAACATGCCAACATAATCTTGGTCATTGGTTGATTGTTTATGGTTCTAAAAGTTTCTTATGCATTCTAGTTTTTATTTCCTTAGTTGTTTTAGTTTGTTTACTTGTTTATTTCATCTGTTTGTCTTGTTTAACCCACTCACTAACCTATGTCTTACCTAGCAGGCCCAACTAGGCATGCAAGTGCCATTGTTTTGCTCACCCAAGTGACAAAATGGGCACAACAGATTGGCAACCATACTAGGGATCGAACCCATAATCTCTATCATCACTGAAATTTCATCTGCAACATTGCACACAAATGGTTACAAAAATAAAACAATACTAACAACTATTAGTTCACCTACAACACCAAAATTCATTTCAGAAGGAAAAAACTATACAATTAGGAAAAAATTGACATGTGCAAAATCACTAAAGGAAGCGTGCACACAGTGCGCAGGCCAACGAAGCTCGTAGAGCACACAATGTGCCATATGCGTGACTTTGTACAAAAAAATCGGCGCCCTCCTATGAACGATGCATTTATGGTTCTTGTCGGCCCCCCAACCACTTATCAACCATCTCTCAACTTGATTTGACCTTCAGATCTGAGAAAAATCTGAATGGGGGGTTGTTCAATGACCAAAGGGTGACCTAAAGGGCCCCTTGTTCACACTAATAACCAGTTGAATTTTCCCTTGAAGAAATTCTATAAATGAAGGCCATGGGTGCACTAAGAAACCAAGATCTTCATAGTATTGTTATGCTGCCTCAGTTCACCCTTGAAAATCCTTTTTTCTCCTAGGACTATTCAATCATCATTGCAATATGCCATTCCACTCACCTCTTGAGGAAATAGGCATTGATTTTCTTCATCATTTTCCATTTTTCTTCCATTTTAAGAATATATCTCCATTAGGGAACTCAAGATCCCTCCCAAGGAGAAAGAGGGGACCCATATGTCCTCATTTTTCTCTACAGTGTTTTTCCAACTAATATAGTTATACATTGGTGGCATAATCTTGGTAATTGGTTGATTGTTTATGGTTCTAAAAGTTTCTTATGCATTCTAGGTTTTATTTCCTTAGTTATTTTAGTTTTTTTACTTGTTTATTTCATGTGTTTGTCTTGTTTAACCCACTCACTAACCTCTGACTTGTCTAGCAGGCCCAACTAGGCATGCAAGTGTCATTGTTTTTCTCACCCAAGTGACAAAATAGGTACAATAGATTGGTGACCATACTAGGGAAAGGTATCAAATTCCACCCTATTTGGGCTTAGAGGGCACTTCATTTTAATCCATTTGTTTTTTAGGTACCAAAATTGGCCCAGCCTTACCTGTCAAGAGCCAAATTTTGACTTGGAGGAGGAGAATTCCACTCAAAAGTTCCCCCCCCCGACACGTATCAGAAAGTGTGTAGGTATTATGGCCCGTAGATGCGCACTGTGAACCCAAAAGGATTTTTTTCTCTACACATTTTTCACACTATGCACCCACTACACCTCTGTCAGAATTGTAACTCGTGCACATTTCCAGAATTTCAAAATTGTAAGGGTTTTTGTGATAATTTGAATGCCCCTAGCCTTCAAATTATTGCTTTCATGCAATTTGTAAATGAACTCCACTTAGAATCTTTCCCATATGAAAGGTTAGACAAACATAGGCACTTAGGTGGTAAAAAGAACAAAATTTTCTCCTCTTTTGCTTTTTTTTCTACATGGATGGCTTGTTTGGTTTGTAAAATTTAAATTGAGATTATTGCCATCACATATAAAAACACATGCATTGAGACCAGAAATTAACTTTGATCATTGAGTATGTTCTTCTCTCGCACCATAGAGAAATATTGAGAATCAGAATGGTGTTTAAGGGGACATTTCATCTCCCTTAACCAAAATCTTTAGGAGAGGACAAAGCCCCCCTAGGGCTCCTCTTATTTTCTTTTAAAATCATCTTAAAAGTTCTGAGGGCTCATACATGCCCACATGTTGCAAACTTAGGATAGTTTTGTGAAATTTATTTCTTAGTTTACATCACTAGGGAAGTTTAAATATCAAAGTAACGGGCCCATACATTCCCACATGCTTTCAATATAGGATAGTTTTTCAAGCTTTCTTAGTGTAAACAACATTAGGGATTTTAAATGATTGGTAAGGATCCATATGTCCACATGCTAGTTCTTTAGGGATTTTAAAATTCTGCAAAGTTGTACCAATGACACTTAGTAAGATAGGTAACAAATATTTGTAAGGACCATGGGAAGTCCACATGTTGCAAATTCGCAACTAACTTATTGAAATTTGACACATTTTTTCACTTTCTCACACACAAATTCACTCCTCACTCACATAATTTCCATCTTGAATTGTGGAGGGTGAAGTAGGTTTTCTCTAAAGGAATTATAAAATGCCCCACTACTTCTTTGGAAATTATTCACACCCACTTAATTCAAATGAGATTGGTTCACACCCCAAATCTCTCATCCCACCACACCTAAACCTTTTCTAAAAAACTCACTAAGTTTTCCTCCATAGGAGGTGCCAAAATAAATTTTTAAGTCTAGGTAGGATCTCGTGGGTAGGCATCCAAATAACCCCCTGTTATCTAGTTCTCACATTTTCAAACATTAGAATTTGACAAATAGGGAACTTCCAAATCCTCCAAGTCAAGTTTTCCTACACCATAAGGTAAGAAGATACTCATGAAGGGTTGAAGGCCGAGGTCTAGTTGTTATGTGCATCCCCCCTTGAGTCACCCAACTCTTGGAAGGGATCCAGCCCGTGACCCATTTATGAGGCCAAAAATCTAAATTTCGCACTTTAACTGAGGTCCCTAGTGACCAAATTTAGGACATCTACCCAGGTGGCAATTGTGGGTTGCAATTGCACCTTGATCATATTTTGTGTGGCTATTGGGAAATATTGCTAGCTCTTTCAAGATATGCACCCTCTACCCCTCATTATAACTGATTATTTCATACTTCACTAGTTCCTCTTTCGGTGGATTCAGACCCCATTGTTGAGTGCTCTTGGAAGGTCCAGTGTTATTTCAGAGGAAGGATGATACATCTTTTAGGATACGACCATTTGTTTTTTTGTTCCCCCACGTGGAAAAAATCCACCTACCCACATGTATGCTTATTTACAATTGATTTATGTATGATGCTCATTTGATTACATGAAATTGTGAATTTTATTATCTTGTGAAGGTACAAAATATACAAATATTTGGTTCATTTATTTCTCTCATCACCATTTTCACAAATTCACTTTTCTACTCAGACATCATAGGGGACCCACAATATCCCCGTCATTCCACACACTTGCAGAATATCCATTTTATTTTAGGAGGAATTCCTAGTCTTGTCGAATCACCGGATCAACCATCTCACAGCCCCATGAGTGCTACTATTTTGGGATCAACCTTACTTGGTTCCACTTTGCTTGGGTCCAATTCCCAAGGCCATCCATCCACTAGATCTCCTTTAGAAGGAGGTGGGGGGCAGACTTCTTCTCAAGGAAGAAGTACAACCCCACCAAATCCCTCTCAAGGGTTAGCTCCACTACCCACTCACACAATGGCTGGAACTAATCCTCCACCAACTCGCCCCATTCCATACTTGGCATATCTCAACATTCTTGATTTGACTAAACTCATGAATGATCCCATTTTACATGACCCCACATGGCCCAATATGCCTACCAAGCTACCTTCAAATATTCCAAATTTTGAAGGAAAAATGAGGGAAGATCCCGCCAACCATGTTATGACCTTCCACTTATGATACTCTTCAAACATAATCATGGATGACTCCATCTACTTAAGTTTATTTCAAAGAACACTCACTAGTCCATCAGCCAAATGGTATGTGGAAGAAAAATCAAGGTTCCATGTGACATTTGAATCATTGGCCAAAGACTTTTTGGCATTTTTCCAACTACTAGTTCATCATGACATTGGTTTAGAACTGCTCTCCGAGTGAAAACAAACTTCAAATATGCATATTGTCGACCATATCCATGAATGACATCGATGACGTAGTTTATGTAAAGTAGAAACCACCAAAGAACACTGTCTCGATTGGTTTCTAAAATCACTTGTCTCTGTACTTTCCAAAGATTTAGCATCCACCTTCCCACAATCCGAAGAAGAATCCATAAGCAAGGCCCAACAATTCTACCTCATTTATGCTCAATCAGGTTACTTATATACAGTATTACCTGATGCACCCATAACTGTACCATTTGGCAAGGACAAACCTGGAATGTCTCACGCTGTGGATGGGTTGATTGGTACCACGACACACCACAACCTATACATCCAAAAACCACCTATGTATGGTGCACCTCAATATCCACAACCATATGGAGGGCCATCTTATTACCCTCCTCCCCCTTACTAACAACCATATCTTGTTTCTCCCCCTCCACCCATGATTGGACCTTTGTTGGCACCCACGATGCGCCTGACCACTCAACCAAGTTCAGGTTCCCCTTCTACCTTAGGAAGCATATAACTTGGGCACTAGTGAAAGAGCTTCACCTTCTTATGCGTCCTACAAATCATTCCCACAAAAAAATATGTATTTTTTGTTTCATGGTGCTACATAGCTAGTTTCTCCTCCACATGGACAACACTGACATTAAATTTTTTCATCCCTCTCCCATTCAACAACTTCATACTTTTGAACAGTTGAATTCAAAAAATTCATTCGATCAGTCGAACAATTCCAAGAAGAAAGGAAAAAACTGAAAAAAAATAATAACCCGAGACCAGGTGGAAATAACCCCCAACAAAACCAACCTGCTGGGGGAAAACAAAATCAAGGTAACAAGAACCCCCAAGGAGACAATAACAACAAACGCCAAAGGAGAAACAAAAAAAACAACCTCCAAACAAAATTCCCTTGCACTCTTTGCGGTGAACATGGACATTATACTCACCATTGCCCCCAAATTGTTGACTTTAAATGGATGAAATAATCCATGAGCACGCCACGTCTTCCAGTGTCGCCTTCTCCTCAACAATCCCCACATCATTACTTGCAACAACCACCCCCGAACGTGTTGCAAAACCCTATTCCACACCAAGTTGTGATGAATACAAAACAAAAGGTACATCCTGCCCCACCACAAATGGTACAGTATCAAAACCCAGGGCCCATCCACCCTAGAAATTCGATGGATCGCTATATCCTCCTTACTAGCAAAGAAGAAATTATTCTGCAAACGTGTGGTCATCAATACATCACACCCCTCGAATCTACTCCAACCACTTCGGAAGTGGCTTCAACTACATCCAGACAACCCTTAATGATTCCACACCCTAATACTAAAACTACCATTCATATATGTCACATTCCATTACGTCGGAATGTCAATAACCCTTAGGCTAGGGCAACACACAATTACAGTATGGTCGATGACTTGGCATAGTCTCCTGCAGCCATGTCTATACTAGAGGTTCTCCAAACCTGTCGAACTCAACGAAAATCCTTACTTTCCTCCTTGGGGGCAGTTGACCCAGCTAATACTAGACTCATCACATTTGATTTAAATAGCAGAGAACCTCGTCTCCCTACTCTGGTATCTTTCCAAATACCAGTCAAGATTCAGAACACCATGGTTCATCAGTGTATCATTGATGAAGGTGAATCCACATGCATCATGTCCAAAATTGTATGGCATAAAATTGGATCCCATGAGCTAGTAGCATCCACCATCACCTTAATATCCTATGACGGTCGACCATCCTCCCCTGAAGGGCTCTTCCAAAATGTCTCTGTCAAACTCGGAGTCAAAACCATCCTCATCAATATTGAGGTTATCGACGCCCCGTTTAATTACAATATCTTGTTTGGATGTAGATACATGTACACTGTGAAGGAAATAGCCTCTTTTATGTTTTGAATGATGATGTTCCCCCACAATGAGAAAATCGTCACCATCGACCAAATTACACATTATGAGCCTAACCATTCTTCCAACATTGGAAACATCCTTCCCCTGGTTCACTTTAGCTCAGATGATTATTCTCTCATTGAAATGGGCCCAAGAATTTTCAAGGACCCATCCTTGTTGGGGTCATACCATGGAGAACCACCTCTCATACACCCTTCAACACAAGTGTGTTTTGTATTTTTCAATGGAACTGACACTGGAGACACCATTCCTCCCACTCAGGCCTCTCCACACCTTGACGTTCCACCAGTTGAAGAAATATCACCTCAGGACTTCCCTGAGAACCCTAATGCACCACTTATCTCTGATTTCCCCCTCCCCTAGGGGAAAATCCCAGTTTGGGAGACAGTCCCTCAATCCATTACTCAAATTCCCTTCTTCTATCTCGCACCTGGAGTTCAGGCATTTCAGGTAGCCACGATGCTTACCCTTCCCAACATGGTGTTGGGCATCCCTATATGGTATCTACACCCACCCACAATGGCTCCTCAACCATCCCTCCCTCCTCAGTCATAGGGAATTTCGATGCAGATTCCAGTACAGGCTCCGACTGCACCACCTTCACCCCCCACTTCCAACACCATTGTCGCTACTAGGGAAAGAAGGAAGAATAAAGAGCACACATCTCCACTTCCTCCCCGAGTTCAACCTCCTTCTGTTCTATGCGAAAGAGAGGGACACGCTACTAATAGATGTCCTTCTCTTCCCGATTTACGCAATATGATCCAAATCCCTTGAGGAATCACATCACTTGTTGCTTCACCAAGCACATCTAATACTACTACAATGTCCTCCACTATAGAAAGTAAAGAGTTGCGAGCCAAATTCGCTTGTGCCATATGTTCATAATATGGCCACTACACTCATTTTTTCCTAGATCTATCTTAGTTTTGTCAGACGCTAATGATAGTATGCCCAACCTTTTAGCAAGAGCCCTCTCCACCACCACTTTTTGGTACTCGCATCACCGACATCCATTATGTCTCTTCCTCAGTGGCTGAATGAATGAGATGCCCTTGCGCTCTTTGTGACTCACGTGCTCACTTCACCTACCAATGTCCTTTAATTATGGCATATTGAGGTCATCATTCAACCTCTATCTAACCACATCCGAACACCCCACCATTGGTCCTTCCCTCTCTATATACTGTCAACATCACCACCCCTAAACCTACCCTTGTACAACCCTCTATATGACCCCTAACTCAAAACTAGGAAATTCATGATATGGAGGAGGATAGGACCACTAGAAACTCCCAGATTGGTCAACTCGATCTCTCATAATCTCCAAATCTTCTCCAAACATGCTCGTCAAATCACTATAGCAAAGGGTATGAATGAGGTGGCATTGTGGGCCCACCGGCCATATATAGTCCCTTTTTCCAAACTTCCACACTTAGTTACAGGAGCCCAGAGCCTTTGTTTCCTGATCCATCTTTAGCCACGATATCATGGTATTTCCATATACACAGTCTCATTCCTCGGGTCACCATCTGAACTTGGCCCCAAGGGAGCATTTTTCTCACATCACATCTAGGTACACATGATCATGTTCAAAATTATCAAATAGTTGTTATATGATCTTTATCATCAGATATTGTTCACATTAGGTATTCGGTTTTAATGTGTGTAGGTACTTGGTCATCACAAATAGCGTAGCCCCTTCAGGTATATGTTTGACACTAGAATGTAATCATTTCCTCTAAATATCAATTGCATGTCCTAGTCACAACCTCTGACATTCACCTTTAGGGTCCCTACATCCAGGTATGTAGTACCATCACCTCTGCTTCATTTTGGTACTATTACCCGGTAGCACTCCCCCTCACATGAGTTTTCCCATTCATAGTTCCCCTCAGCAATTTGACACTCATGTTGATTTCACCCCCTAGGGATGGGAGTCCTGACAGTCTTATGAACTTCATAGAATAAGCCACATATTTCTTCTCAAGCTTTCCCAATGGACTCCCAGGATATCTCATATCGGTTCTATTTGACTGCACCTATGCAGTATCATTAACCCTCCATGTCATCCACAATCAGTTTTCTCATCTGTAGATTACCCTCCATTCATTTACCTCATATAGAAACCCACCCATGGGCCCCCCACCCTCCACCAGTTTTCTTCACAACTTGTGCCCTCACAAGCCAAGCCATCTCACACTAGGGCACATGTTTCTTTATCTGTAAATGCATCCCAAATTATTCTTTATTTATTTGGTAATTGTAAAAATACTTTGTTTCCAACATTTACTTATCTTTTTTTCATCACCCTTGATGTCTTTCTTTTTTCTGGCAATGCAAACCAGGTCTCCCTTGGTTGGGGAATCCACTCTCTTTTTTCTCATTTCAACATCGTTCATGAACCCCAAGTATCCCAAAGTCCATGTACCCCTGATATTTAATGTTTTCCACTTTGTCAAGCCTCTAGCACAATTTAACCCCATATCTAGTCATCCCCCTGACACTAGATATAGTTTTACGGTTGCTTCCAATCATCCTCCAAACATACCCTAACCAAGGATAGTATTGAGTCTCACTGCATCTTGACTTATTTCATGTTCTCCATCAGTACTTGATCTCATCCTAGTAGATTTCACAAATACCTTTGCTTCTTGGATTCACATCTCCCTTTCTGTTGACATCGACACAATTTCCAAAAGGGAAACAATATCTTGAATCTCATTACCTTTACAATGAGGAGTCTCAAAAGACACAGAGAGAATCATCATTGATCTTTGATTTCATTGACCCCCATAACATTCGACTTGAACAAAATATCATATTATGGTGGCTCTTAATATGTGACTATTAAAGTATTTGTATACCAACCAAAGACCTCTAAATTGTTTAGGCCATCTATTCCTACAACTCATCGACGCTTCTTACAGGCATCCTGGCCTCTTTTTAAATTATTTTCACCATTCATAATTGTCATTTGTAGTTGTCAAACCACCCCAGAGGGTGTTGCAGTTATCTACGTCAGCATACAACTTCAATCATTGTCTTACATTTTGCGTTACATGACACAAGCATGTGGCATGCCCGCATTGTTTGTATACATATTTTATTTTTCTCCCTAGAGAAAGATTTGGGTCCCACAATTTCCCATCTCCCTCTGATGGATCTCTCTTGCAATTCCTCTCAACACTCTTCATTACAATGGCACTGTCAGTAGAAGCAACATTGATGTATTTCAACTATATGTATGCTCCTAACCTCACAGATCAGGGGGCATCTATTATCACTAAAAATTCGTCTGCAACAGTGCACGTAAATGGTTACAGAAATAAAACAATGCCAACAACAATCAGTTCACCCGCAACACCAAAATTCATTTCAAAAGGAAAACACTATACAATTGGGAAAAACTTGACATGTGCAAACTCACTAAAGGAAGCGGGTGCACAGTGCGTGGGCCAACGAAGCCCATAGAGCGCACAATGTGTCGTATGCGCATATGTGTATGAGAAAATTTGAGCACTCCTATGAACGACACATTTATTGTTATTTTCGTCCACCTAACCACTTATGGACCAACTCCCAATTTGATTTGACCTTCAAATCTGAGTGAAATCCAAATGGGGGGTTGGTCAAGGACCAAAGGGTTCCCTAAAGGGCCCCTTGTTCACACTAAGATCCAGTTGATTTTTTCCTTGAATAAATGTTATAAATGGAGTCCATCGATAAACTAGGAAGACCAAGATCTTCATAGAATTGTTATGCTGCCTCAATTCTCCCTTGAGAATCCTCTTTTCGCCTAGGAGTATTCAAGCATCATTGCAATAGGCCATTCCACTCACATATTGAGGCAATAAGCATTGGTTTTCTTCATCATTTTCCATTTTTCTTCCATTATAATAAGATGTCTCCATTAGGGAACTCAATATCCCTCCCAAGGAGGAAGAGGGGACTCATTAGTCCTCATTTTTTCTCTACGGTGTTTTTCCAATTAATATAGTTATCCATTGGTGGCATAATCTTGTTCATTGGTTGATTGTTTTTTGTTCTAAGTTTCTTATGCATTCTAGTTTTTATTTCCTTAGTTGTTTTATTTTGTTTACTTATTTATTTCAGGTGTTTGTCTTTTTTATTCCACTCACTAACCTCTATCTTGTCTAATAGGCCACACTAGGCATGCAAGTGCCATTGTTTTTCTTACCCAAGTAACAAAATAGGTGCAACAAGGAGGAAGGGAGGGAGAGAGAGAGAGGCAAAGAGGGAACAAGAGTGAGACTAAAAACAAGGAGAGAGAGAGTGAGACTGAGTGTGAGAGGAAGGGGGGAGATAGAGGAAAGGGGGGATAGAGTTATATAAAGAGAGAAATGGGGGGAGAGTATA
Organism: Picea engelmannii; assembly: GCA_009831015.1. NCBI lineage: Eukaryota > Viridiplantae > Streptophyta > Pinopsida > Pinales > Pinaceae > Picea > Picea engelmannii. Next base: position 499,443 of record ML777329.1, on the reverse strand, counting down.
AGAGAGAGGAGGAGGGGGATATGTGAGAGTGAGGATAACAAAAATAAGAGAGATAAAGAGGTGGTATATGTAGGAGATAAATAGAGGAGAGATAATGGATGGAAGGGGGAGAGATAGAGGGAGGAGCGAGGTACAAATAAAATGTGTGAGTGTGAGAGGGGGGTAAGAGAAAGAAAGAGAGGGGGGGTGGACAAGGGGTGTTTGAGTGTGTGAGAGGGAGGGAGAGAGAGAAAAAGAGAGTGGGTAGAGAGAGAGTGAGAGGAAGGAGAGGGGGGAAGTGGGAGGGGTAGATGTATGAGAGAGAGAGCAGAGAGATAGTGACAGGGAGGGGAAGAGAGAGAGGGATGGAGGAGGGGGTGGAGAGAGAGTGAGATTGATTGTGAGAGGAAGGGGGGAGATACAAAGAAGTGAGGGTAGAGAGATATAAAGAGAGAAATGAGGGGAGAGTAGAGGAGAGAGAGAAATAGGTGGTAGATGTAGGAGAGATAGTGGGAGGGAGGGGTAGATAAAGAGGGAGGAGGGGGGTAGAGAGAGAATGTGTGAGTGTGAGAGGGGGGGAGATAAAGAAAGATAGGAGAGATGGATAAGGATGGAGTGGAGAGAGAGTGATATTTATTGTGATAGGAAGGGGGGAGATAGAGGCAAGGGGGGTAGAGAGATATAAATATATGAATGGGGGATAGAAAGTGTGTGTGCGAGAATGTGAGAGCAAGAGAGAGGTAGGAAAAGAGAGGAGGTAGAGAGAGGTAGACAAAGGACGAAGGTAGAGAATGAGTGTGTTAAAGTGTGGGGGGAGAGAGAGGAAGACATAGAGGGGGGATAGAAAATGTGTGTGAGAGAGTGTGGGAGAGAGACAAAGGAATACATAGAAGGGGTATAGAAAGTGTTTGTGCGAGATTCTGGGAGGGAGAGAGAGGAAGAAAAAGAGGGGAAGTATAGAGTGAGTGTGTTAGAGTGTGGGAGAGAGAGAGAGGAATACATATAGAGGGTAGAAAGTGTGTGTGGGAGGGAGAGAGATAAAGGCATAGTAAGGCAATAGAGAGTGTGAGAGAGTGTGAGAGGGAGAGAGAGGAAAATAAATAGGGGAGTAGAGAGAGAGGTAAATGTAGGAGAGAGGGGTAGTTGTAGGAAATATAGAGGAGAGATAGTGACATGGTGGGGGGAGAGAGAGTGTGTGTGATAGTGTGAGATGGGAAGAGAGAAAGAAAAAGAGGAGGGGTGTAGATAGAGAGGGAGGAAGGGGGATAAAGAAAGACAAAGAGGAGGGGTAGAGACAGAGAGGGAGGAGGGTGGGGGAGATAGAGAGGGAGGAGGGGGAAGGAGACAGAGAGGGATAAAGCAAAGGGGGGGAGAGAGAGGGATAGTGAGAGGAAGGCAAGCAGAGAGGGATACATAGAAGGGAACTAGAGAGAGAATGAGAGGAAGAGGGGGATATAGAGGTAGATAGAGAGGGGGAATAGAGAGAGAAAGAGGGGCAGAGAGAGTGAGACTAAGACTAACAATGAGGAGAGATAGAAAGGGTTTAATAGAGGTGGAAGAGAGAGGGGAGTGAGGGACAAAGGGGTAGAGAGAGAGAGAGAGAGAGAGAGAGAGAGAGGGATATTGGAAGAGGGGGAGAATAGAAAGGGAGTGGGTGTGAGAGTTTGAGGCTTGTTAAGGTAAGTTATATCTCTAGGTCTTTTCATGCCTTGTGATGTCTAAATATTCCCATGTCTATGTCTTACCATGTATTGGAGTGTGAGGCAGAGAGAGGGAGATATATAGGGGGGTAGAGAGAGAGAGTGAGAGTGATATAGAGAGGGGGGGTACATGTAGGAGACAAAGGAAAAAGATAGAGAAAGAAGGAAATCATTTTTAGGAGCACACACATGTTCCTAGAGTGTGTGCATGCTCCTAGAGAGTGTGCACACTCCTAAAGAGTGTGCATGCTTGTTTGAATTCAATTTATTTTGACGGTATTGACAAGGTGTATGTTGACTTGGTTGGCTCTGGCTTAGGTTCGGGATGAAAAACCTAGCGGTTCAGTCTACAAATTCATAAAAGCATTCAGTTTTGTGAATACCCCTCTATATCTCTATCTTTGACGTTATTTTATATAGGCTAAACAATTTAGTTGTTAACGAAATTATAGACACAGATCAAGTCAACGATGAAGATTTAAAATATATATAAAAAAATTAACTTATTATTATTTACTATTTTTAATCTATTTTTGTCTTCACATATATCAAAATCCTAGAATACATACCTCGCTTATTTCTACTATAACTTTTTCTTGGCTTAACCATTTCTCTAATGAGTTATATGTGGAACTAGAGGAGACTGATACCTATGATCTAAAAAAATTTAAAAAATGTTTTGATCAAATTAAGACCCTTTTATCTTGCACGAACAAAAGACATCATACTTTTAGGCATATGTTGACTTTGATAATTTAAAAAAATATAAAATTAATATTAAAATTTTCCAAAAATACATGGCAAAAGGAAAACAGGTTCTCTACAAGTATACAAGTTTTTGGAACGAAATTACATCATTAAGGCACTCAACACCTACACGAATGAAAACATATACCTTATATTTTGTTGGAAAAATAAGATACCACTGTTATAAATAATCAAATTTTACCTATTTATTCACAATGTATATGAATAAAAGTTGTATATCAGAAATCTAATTCAATTTCCTATGTTTCATTTTGTTATACCATATTCAAATTCATTGTAACAGTTTCTTGAATAATTCCTCCAAGTTAATAGATTGTTGTTTATCGAGGTTTGCATTGCCACTAACACATCATGAGAGACCATCATTAGCTTGCACTCACCCTTAAGCCATATTTGTTGGATTAAGATAGTGGAAGGATAGGGTAGTGGAGATGGGGGTGCAGTTTGATGACAACATATGAAAAATAAGACATATGAACCCGCATGTCCATTGGTCCGCGAACCCGCTACATAAAATAATTCTAAGAGTTCAATTTGTAGATGGAAGAAGTATAGGTGCATTTTGATGAAAACAAAGATGAAAAGAAAGACATGTGAGCCCACGAGTCCGTTGGTCCATGGAGCCGCTACATAAAATAATTCTAAGTAGAGTTCAATCTATAGATGGTGGAAATAAAGATGCATTTTGATGACAACGCAGATGAAAAGGAAGATATGTGAGCCCGTAGACATTTTTTAATAAGGTCATGTGTAGAAGAATAAGGGAAAAAGAGAGAGGGGCACTAGGAGTAGTGTTTAAGTGGATAATCCCATGGTTTTGAGCCTATTGTCATTTGAAAAGTGGGTTGAAAAAAGTGCCTCTGCATAATTCGATTTCTGTAATAGTTTGAAGGTCCTATGGAGTAATTTGACAAGATTGACACCCATCCATTCCATTTCGACTATACTATTGTTTTCACATGAATGGATAAATAACTTACAAAGGATTTGAAGTCTTTTAAGTTAAAATCAACTATTAAATGTCATCATTACTCTTAAAATTAAATGAAAGGGTGCAATGGTTCATTATTAAAATACATAATGGTTCAAATTCAAACCTATTGAAATACTATATAAAACAAAAACTATGGTGGAAATAAAGTGTCTCTACAGTCTACATCAAAAGATCAAAAATAGGAGAAGAGTCTAAGAAAGCAACTTTAAAAAAAAATTTGCAGTGAGGGTGGTAGGGAGGAGCTTGAGGGGATTACATTCCTCTGCAGGTTGAAGCATGTATTACAAGGGAGTTGGTGCTTCCTCGGAGTTGTTTCTCTGGAAAATAGAGGACCAGTGTCCTCAATAGGTTGGTTCCTGGGAAATATGGAGTTGGTGCTTCCTCAGAGTTGATGCTTTCAAAAATAGAGGATTGTTGTCCTCAACATGTTGGTGCCTGTGAAATAGGGAGTTGCTCCTTCCTAGAGTTGGTGCTCTAAATTAATCTTTCACATAGACTTCTAATTTTTATTTTGAGTTTATATTTATTTTTAATGCTAATTATTGATTTTTCTTACTCATCAATAAAATTAATCAATAATAATTTTAAATTGTTAAAAATTAATCATTATTGATTCACCCCCCCTCTTAGTATTGAACTACATTTCAACATGATGAAAATCGATTTAACTTGTTAACACTTGGTATTTAAACCATCTTTAGATTGCATTCTGACCCATACAATGAGAGAGGGATCCCTCAAATGTTGAATAACTGGTAATAACTCAAAGGATTCATCAATAAATGCATAGAGGTTAGATTATGCAATAGGACAAGTTGTTTTTATTTTAAAAAGGTTGGTAGGACAAGAAAGAGAAAAATTACCATTGGGCAGTGGAGTCGAATTATGAAATACTATGAAGATATTAACATAGCTATGTATCCCTGTGTAATGTCCCCACTTTGGGACATCATCACAGGGCAGAGACTTATGATGACCAGAGTAGCCAGATGGATGTTATAGCGAGTACAGGGGTATTTGAGAGGCATTGTGGGGTCCAGTTGGCATTTATCATCATAATTCATCATTATGAGCCATTCCGCACAGGTTGGATTTGGTTTCGTTCCATTCCGACAATTTCCATGATTTTGACTATTTTGAGCTATAAGTTAATTAAAATCATTGAAGAGGGCATTTTGAGCACATTGCTTGGAGGAACCTCTCAGTGTAATAGATCATTGGAATCAGGAGGAGTAGCACTACAAGATGGGATGACTAGAAGTGACTTTCAGTGGCCAAGGAAGCCACAAGGAGAGATAAGGAGATTTTCAGAGGTAAAAAGGTTAATTAATTAATTAAAGTGATTTAATTAATTAATTAAATATTAATAAAATGAAAGTCACTTTGG
>ML777329.1:458961-492848 GCA_009831015.1 Picea engelmannii | reverse complement strand
TGATGATGAGGCATGTGAGGATGGATCGATTGAGGCTTATCTGGGGCAGTCCGATGATGATAGTGACTCTTGCACAGAGGCTAGTGATAGTGACTCTACCTCAGAGGATAGTGATGATGACTCTTGCACAGAGGCTAGTGGTGTTTGCATGCTTGAGGAGGAGGATGGCCCTTGTGTAGTGGATAGGTAGCTGGATGTACAGGATGATAGCACCAGTGTCTCAGCAGACATATCACATACCATTGATGACCTTACGCCTCAGCAGTGTGGTGACACTTGTGAGGAGTCACACGTGTTAGCACCTAGAGATGATGATACTCCTATGGGGGCTGTGGCACATCTATCACCTGTTCAGACACCCATGATAGCCACGTCACATGAGGAGATCAGTGGCACGATAGGTATGATGGATGAGCTTAGTGTGAGGGCTGCACACCATGGACAAGTAGACCCATAGGTCCAGGAGGAGGTACAAGATGTATAGGGAGTGGACATCACACATACGGGTCAGCCAGAGGAGATGGAGTCACATCTATTGGAGACTCCATTGGTTGAGCAGGTTGTAGAGGCTGATAGATTGATGGAGCACTTACTTCCAGGATCGACCTACATTGATGAGGATGCACTCTTTAGTATTCAGGATGACCATAACATGTGTTTGGACATAGCTATATGGGATCCAGGCGCAGATGATAGTAGTAGGTTCAGTGCACAGGAGGATACAACTGCTCATACAGGATACGATGTGATTCAGGGGGAGATAGCACCTAGTGATGGGGTACAGTGGCATACATGAGTACCCAGCAGCACAGTAAACAGTGGACAATTCAGCACGTCATCGTATGCAGAGAGTGTTTTTGGGGATTCTAGATTTGGCACTAGCAGGACTGACACTAGTAGTGAGGGGTCTAAGATGGCACCTCAGCATGACCATGATCAGGGGTCACACCACTTAGCAGCACAGTTGAGAGTTAATGAGACTATGATCAGGGTAACCACTAGACATATTGATGGCATGCATGCAATGATGGCAGATTACTATTGGAGAGCATTAGTGGCACAGGGTAGCTCAGATGGAGGATTGTCCATGGATGATTTTCACACTCTCCGGGAGAGAGTGTCTATGATGAGGACTGACTACCAGCAGTTGTTGACAGACAAGGATTATCTACTGAGGGTTGGTGAGATGTATCATGAGGCTCTGAGGGAACAGGGGTTGGAGATGGACCAACTCACTCAAGAGTTGGAGAGCACTCGAGGATTCTTGAGAGGCACACAGGCCACTCCTCAAGAATCAGAGTCTAGATTAGATGAGTCTCTTAAGGAGATCCATCGGAGATCCACTTCATCTGTCTCAGTGGACACTCAGATGTATCAGTCAATCACGTTGATAGAGGATGTTGATGATCTAGCAGAGGAGCACCAGTTGATGGGGGACACTTCCATTTCTGTCTTGGGAGTGGTTGACCTCCATGTAGAGGTTGATCCAGCAACACACCTCAGATCTATGATGCAGCATGAGTCTACGGGAGATGACATGAGTATTCCAGAGCATATAGTGATGAGTGATAGTTCACAGAGACATGTCAAGATGTATGATGAGATTCAGAGGGGTATAGTGCCTTGCAGGGAGGAGACACACCTAGGGGAGTATGTAGATGTCACTCATTTGCAACAACACATAGTCGTGGGGGATCACCTTCACCATTTCAACAGCTGCATGAGAGATGAGACAGGGAGGTTGGTTGACCAGTAGTCAGATGGGTTACTTCCGGTTGCATTGGATGGTTGGGATTCAGTGATGACCACAGGAGAGCATCTATCATGGATACCGATGGAAGAGCTTCTGGTCGAATCCTTGGGATTGACCAAAGCATGTGACACCTCCCAGTCCTATAGTCAGCTACAGATATGTTTGTTATCCTTTTCTAACACATTTATCATTGACAGGAGCATGAGTAGGATAGTAGATGAGCATAGAGGGCTTCTGACAGTGATTAGTCTCACACAGGAGCAGTTAGAGGAGATTGGAAGTGATAAACTTCCAATTTTTCTATGGGACCCAGGAGTCCATTTTGTCAGCATGATGTTCATGTTGACCCAGGTTGCACCAGAAAGCCACGCACTCCACCTTGGTTTGGTTTGGAGTGGGTCTGCAGCTACTTGTTCTATGGGGCGAGACCTTTCCTTCCACTTTATCATTATGATAGGGCATGGAGATGTTTGGATAGGTACTTCTTCTACAGAGATGCCTATACAGATACAGTTTTTGGACAACAGGTCCAGTGGTCACAGTTATTTTAGTTTGAGGATCCTAGAGAGGAGAATTCAGGATGTATGCAGGGGGCAGACAGTCATGGTTAGAGCAGTGCAGTGTCAGCATGAGGATCTGCGACAGAGGTTAGCATGGGACCCAAGGATTACAGGATTGAGCAGTTCATTGACCGACAGGGGAGAGTGGACCATTGCAGGGGAAAGTTATTCTAACTTTCCATTGATCTTCAGTGTCGAGAGGAGCGCATCGCTTGCGGGTGCCTCACAGAGGTCTTGCATCACCTCGGTCGGACATCAACATGTGCAGTTGATGGAAGTCGTGTGGATCTTGGTAGAGAATTGGAGGATGGACTCATTTTGAGATGAGTCCATGTGTCATATGTAGGAGGTTCACAGGGTTGATATCTTTCAGGACTATGCTTCGCAGAGTATTGCAGTTCACTTCCTGATATGGGATCCAGGGGGTGGAGTGCACTATTGTTCTTCTTTCGAGGGGTTCTACTATGTATCCCACAGGTGGATATGGGATCCTGGCATTTTAGTTGAGTGTATTTGGCTATTGCTTGAGGACAAACAATTTTCTAGCAGGGAGGACTGTAATGTCCCCACTTTGGGACATCATCACAGGGCAGAGACTTATGATGACCAGAGTAGCCAGATGGATGTTATAGTGAGTACAGGGGTATTTGAGAGGCATTGTGGGGTCCAGTTGGAATTTATCATCATATTCCATCATTATGAGTCATTCCGCACAGGTTGGCTTTGGTTTTGTTCCATTCCGACAATTTCCATGATTTTGACTATTTTGAGCTATAAGTTAATTAAAATCACTGAAGAGGGCATTTTGAGCACATTACTTGGAGGAACCTCTCAGTGTAATAGCTCATTGGAATCGGGAGGAGCAACACTACAAGATGGGATGACTAGAAGTGACTTTCAGTGGCCAAGGAAGCCACAAGGAGAGATAAGGAGATTTTCATAGGTAAAAAGGTTAATTAATTAATTAAAGTGATTTAATTAATTAATTAAATATTAATAAAATGAAAGTCACTTTGGAGGGACAAGGTGAACTAAAAAGTATAAAAGGAAGGCAAGGGCCTCTACTCATCATTCATGTATGTTTATCTTTTGATTTTTGGCTTCTAGCTAGTGAGCCCAACATTGGGGGTTTTGAGGGTTTTGACTTAACAAACCCTAGAGGACAATTTGGTGGTGAAAGATTCCACCTAGCTTGTTCCAAGATTGGTCTCAGAGATGCAATACTCTCCCACACCATTCTAGTCAGATCTGCATTAGTGCAGGAGGTTCTACACAACCACAGGGACAGGAAGAGAAGGAGGGTGCACCATTGTGGGTTTCCAGCAAAGGGGACGCACCATCTTTGGAGAGAGATTCGTTGTAGGAGATTGGCAGGGCCGTTGATGATTCTATCACTTGGGTTTTCATTACAGGGCCTTGGACATTAGATCTAGTGCTTTCTGAGATAGTTTTATGGCTCATATTATTTCTTGAGTAGTGGGGCGAATTGAAGAGAAGGAGGGTGTTTTTGAGATCCAGATCTAGTCCGTTTGGAGGGGTTACACTTCATATCTGACCCTCAGACTTCACCTAGTGACTTGCAATGTCCCGATCTATATTTCTGGAGAGTTTCAAAGCAACTGGAGGCCTCCTTCAGCGGGGCCGAATTATCTAGGGCTTTAGTCATCTAGTGGGGCACACCATTCAATGGGGGATTTCAGATCTAGAGAGATTGAGAGGGATCTTAGAGATTCGGGAACCTGGGTTGTTCTTACCATCACCTGATCTATTAGTTGGCATATTTCTTAGGGTGATTGGACACTTTTGGCAGCAAGGCCGAGTTATTGAGGGTTTCGGCCTTCTATTCGAGCGTGGCATTCTTCAGCTGGAGAGTTTGGCATTCAGATCTGATTGTATTGATCTTCATTTCTTATTCAGCCTTTGGAGGCATCTTTTGTATTAGTGGGAGCATTTTGTAGCAGCTCTTATCTATTGTCTATCTTCTTGGCCATTTGTTGAGCTTTCCAGATCGGCATCTTCATTGTAGCAAGTTTCTCTATTTGATGAATAAAGAAGAATTGAGATGTTTTGGCTTGTCTGTCTTATTGCATATGGTTGAGGTATGTTCCATGGTTATCTCTTTCTGTTATTTGCTGCATACACACATATAAACACATCTAAAAAGTAGATCAGCAAAGTGTTTGACGAAATACCACAACCAGGAAAAAGTTTTTAAAAAGACACCAAAATAGTGATGATCCTTGCATAATGGCTTGGGATCATTACACCCTGAGGGAACATAGGAAAAATAAGAACACCTTTTCAGGAATAAAAAATATTCATATGATGGAAAGACGGAGATAAGAAAATCCCATTACTAATGAGAGAATCTAATAAGGATGAATTCTTAATTATAATTTTAGAAGAAATAATATAAAGACTAGCTACAATGAACAAAGCACCTAACAAAGGGTGAATTCTTGACCTGCAATCATTAAAACATGACACCAGCATTAACTATATGAAGGGAGCATCTATCAATGATGAATTCTGATAATTTTTTCTTAACTATCTTTAAAAGAAAAAACATAAGTGAAATGAATGTGAATTGGAGAAAAACACACTAAAAGGAGACACCGTGATGAATATCTGCTATCCAAAAACAAAATCTGCTTGTATTAAAATTCATGAGAAACTACTGATTTTTCAACTACAAAGGAAGGCCTCCCTCCAGCCAGTCGAACCCTCCACTATTATAAATAAATATATACCAATGAAATTTGAAAAATGTTACTAATTTACTGGAATCAAAATCAATTAAATAAAATGTGTTGGAACAGATTTGAGTTGGTGGAGTTGGTGGAATCAAATATCACTATCATCTGTTGTTGATTGAATGCATTAAAATCAAATATTTCCCTGAAAATATGCAATTGGATTCTTAGACTATTGATCATTCTCCTTGATATCTGCACTTGACTACTAAATTTTTGCCTAAGAGAATGGGATGTTCTGCCATTTGTACCCTATCTGCCCGTCGATCTGTTGATATATATGGCACTCGAATATGTGGATCTGATATCTATTTTGGCTTAAAAGTGAAAATAGATTATAAAACAATTTTAATTTTTGACAAAAATCAATCTAATTCTCTAAATGATGAAAACTTTTAACCCAATATCAATCAAAAATCTAATGCAATCGATCCAAAACCCTCATGATGATTTTTTTGAAATCACAATTTCTCTTAATCCAAAATTCAAAATTTTTGACAAAAATCAATCTAATTTAGAATTGTCTAAATGATGAAAACTTAACCCAATATCAATCAAAAATCTAATGCAATCGATCCAAGAACCCAATGATGATTTTTTCGAAATCACAATTTCTCTTAAGCCAAAATTCAAATTTAGAATGTAGCAACATAACCATGTAGTGACTTTTCACTTATGGTTCTCATCCAATAGAATCATTGTTGATTCCATCTTCCTATGTCTATTTCAAATAGCCTTAACTAGTCAATCCATGAAATTGTATGTGGATGAAAAAATAGGGTCCTATGCAACCTTCACATATTTAGCCAAGTATTATTTCTTCTTTTTTCAATTCCTAGTATGTCATGACATTGGCTTAGAAATCCTCTCATATTTCCTCCAAAACACTTCCACTCATATTGCATTCCACATACACAAATGGTGTCGAAGGATAAGTCTATGTAAAATTGAAACCAGCCGAGAACTACACCTAGACTAGTTCCGAAAATCATTGGTACCCCTCATCACTAATGATCAAGATACTACCATGCCACAAACAAAGAAACTATAAACAAATCCCAACACTTTGATTTTATCTACTCATAGTATGGATACCTAGTTTACATATTTATGCCTAATTCTCCTCGGCCTCTTGCACTTGGTCAAAACAAACCTAAAACATCCCATTCAGTGGGCAACCTCATTGGAAACATGACACAAATCAATCCCTATGGTAACCTGACACCCTTGTATGGCACCCATCAGTATAAAAATCCCTATGGAGAGCACCATTATATCCTCCCACTATGGGCACACCTTATTCTCCCAATCATTCATTTCCTGCTCCTCCTCATCCAATCACTAGGGGGATGAACCCCACACAACCCATGAACCCCTTACCCAAAATAGGTATGCATATTCCTAGGCATATGCATGGTCCTACATGCAACCTAGGTTGTGGTGGAGGACCCTCAACATCATACAACCCATATTCACCTCCACAATAGAGTAGTCCATATTATTCATTCCCCCCCCAAAAAAAAACCAATGTTATTCCACCTCAAGGACAACAACATGATAGGATAAAATTTGTTCAACCTTTGCCAATACAACAAGTTTAATAATTTTATATATGAACATGGTAAAACCTACCATGCAACATAATAATTCAAATAAAAAGGGAAAAAATAAATGGAATACAAACTGAGGATAGGTGGGTAACCTCCAGTGGTAAAACCCTTCAACATGGGAAATCCTAATGCAACTAATACAAAGAAGAATAATGGAAACAAAAATGGCCAACAATGATAGGGGAAGAACAGAAACCTTATAACTAACTTCCCCTACACATTATTTGGTGAGTATGGACATTTTACTCATCACTACCCCCAAATAACCAACTTCAAAAGGATGAAGGAGTCTATGAACACACAAGGACCCACTACCCCAGAGGGTGCCCCAGAATTTCAATGGAAAGTTGATTAGACACCACCACCAGTACTTCTACATAACCTATTCCCCCATCAAAGAGTGGTTTCCATGCAATAAGAATATAGGCCCTCTACCCAATAGATGGGTCAATACCCTAACCCAGGAAAAGCTCAACATGACAATTCTACAACCCTTAACATTCTCCTGACAACATAGGAGGAGGTTATTCTTTGGAAACACAACCATCAATATGGCATGCCCTTCGACTCTGCCCCAACCATGTTACATAACCCCAATTACCATCAAGTCTCCCTTTGATGATCCCATGTCCCAATAGTGATCCCACCCCATGTGTAAAGAGAGAACCTCTATGACGCACTACTCATAACCCATATGTCATGGAAAAAAATAGCTATAGCCTTGTGGATGAATTAGCTCAATATCCTACAACTATTTCCATACTCCAGGTCTTGCAAACATGTCCTTCCCAAAGGAAATAATTTCTATCCACATTAGGGGTAGTTGACCCTTCAAACTTGCATCTCGGTACTTTTGATTTGTACAAATCATAACCTTAGCTTCCTTCCTTGGTTTCTTTCCAAATCCTAGTTATGATTTGGAACATCATTATCCATAAATACATCATATATTAGGGCACATTTGTTGGCGCAAAAGTGTTCAGACTACGGTCCTTCTTAAGTTACCAACAAAAGTTATCGAAGTAGTATAAAGCACTGGCATTTTCATCTTCATGGGGAGGAAGAAGTCTCACCAGAAGTGCAACTGAGACATGAAAGAGAGGGAAGGTGTAACACCCTGTTTCCCCCAATTTGTAATTAATCATAAAGTAAGAATTACCATGCTAATGTATGAGGAAAATGTAAATGTATTATTGTTTGAGTTGCCAATAACTGACTATGGGGGTGAAGCCTTGAAATTACTGGCCATGATATCATTAGAGGAAGAATGTGAAAACTATAAGAGAGGGTTCATGTATCAAATAACCCCAAATCTCCCTTGATAAGGATGACGAACCTCCTTTGAATCCCAAGGAAAGAAAATCAGTCAACGAAGAAAGGACCGGTGGTTGAATCACCAACCACCACCATGAATGGAAACATGGGTTGTTAGTTCAAAGTACCATAGGGACTTGAAGACCTAAGCTTCCTTCTGACAAAAGGAACCAGATAGGTTGGCAAAGCCTTCCCAAGTAAGAGGGACACACACACGGGAAAGGGAGGCACCAGACGAGGGAAAAATCTCACAAGGGAGAGGTGAAAAGCTCTCCAATGAATCACGAATAGAAGATCACGAGATTTATGCTGAAGAGCATCTAAGAAACCTCGTCAAGGCCACAACCGAGTGAGAAAGCCCCGAGTTGCAGAAAACAAGACCTGAACAGAAGATGAAACAGAGAGAGAACCCTTGAGAACTGTGAGAATTTCCTGGTGATATCATGGCTTGGCATGGGGGTGGCTAGAGTGCTAAGAATGAATGCCTCGGAGCCTATGGTCAGGTGGAAGGACGAACACCCACAGTCAGTTGGTTGGTGGCAACCTATAATAGATAAGTGATTTCCTACCCTGTGTAACTTAGCTGTGACTATGTATGACTTGGTTATACTGTGCATGCTTTCAGGAATGTGAATGAAAGCTCAATGGATATACTGTATCCCTTCTATTTCTGCTTGGTTGTATAATTAGGCAAGTAAGGAATTATATGGGTCGGACATGACTTGTTCTCATAAATTATAGAGTTCTGTAGCGTCTTAAGCTAGAGCCACGAACTGTGAGCTTGTCGACCTTAGGTGTAGCCACATGTACGATGGTTTACTCACCTAGTCATTCTAAGTCCCTTAGAGGACGGAGTTTGTTAAGCTCATGAGAGGTAGTGTTGATATGCATAGGTCCTCTGTGATCAAATAGAACCCCATAACCCCTTGATGAATAGTTGTACTGAAGACTCTTCTAAAAGTCAAGTCCAGGAGACAGAGCTCAAAGCTCTCAAGTCTTTCATAAGCTGACGAAGCTCAGGAAGGATAGCGAGTTTCAAGTATCGAAGGAGAGTACCCTTTCATTTGTTAGATGAACATATGAGATCCTTTCAGGGGATCCAAGGTTTGTCATGACCGTTAGATTGGAGGAAGGAATGTAGGTGTTAATTCCTCGACCCCTTTCAACCTTCACAAGTAGCGAAGGAATCAGGACTGTAGATCCAAGGATCTGACGGATCCCTATTGACCGTCGATCTTAGCCTTTGTATAGGAAAGAGAGTAGCATTTCGCTGACTCACGACTTGGAGTGGTCAAGGGTGGGACTGCATGAACTCACAATTCACGAGATCGTGACGTGATTAGAACTTTCGTGGTTATTGCCTATCGGGGGTTCGAAACTTGAGAGAGTTTCTTTTCGACTATAGAATTCATGAAGTGCCGAGCACTGAGGGCTCATGCAAACACGTGGCACCTCCATTAGGTGGGGACTACGTTGTTGACAGGTGGTGTTACAACAAGTTCCCAGAGAAAGGTGGGAGTGGGTGACAGGTGATGGACACATGTTGCTTGGGAAAGAGTCAACCCATTGTTTACTTATCGTATCTCGAGAATTTGTGAAGGAGGAGCATGAGGGCTCAACATTCCTACTCGTGAAGTCACGAGATGCGAGTAGTGCTAGTATTTAGCTTAAGAAGCAGGTGACCCCTTGTTGGCTTATTGTGGCTCGGGGTTTCATAGGATGAAGAAGTTGCACCCTGGTCATTAAGGCCGCAAAACGTCGAGAGCCGAGGTCACGTGCGACGGGTGGCAGTGGCACAACTCATGAGAAGAGTAGAACAAAGGAGACAAGTGTCGTGTGCACATCACTTTGGTAGAGCCCATGTAACGTTGACCTCTCGTGGCTTAGGATTTCGCAAAGGAGGTGCACGAGGGCTCAACACCTCAACTAGTGAAGTTGCGAGTGGTGCTAGTGTTTGGCCTAGCCTACGATTACATGTAGAAGGCGCTAGTGAGGAAGGAGCCATACCCATATCGCATCTCGAGTATCGGCATTTGGAGAAAGAGGAGTCGAAAGCCTTGAATCCTAACTCGTGAGATACGAAAGGCACTTGTGCTAAGGCCAGGTTGCGGTCGCTTGGAGGAGGATAAGGGAAGGGATGGTTTGCACTAGGCCCCATAGAAGTCTCGGGGATTCTGTCCCTCGAAGAAAAAGAAAAAAAAAATCATTATGTCATAGTGGATGTGTTACAAATTGGTATCAGAGCATGGTTACAACACTTGGCCTGCTTGGGCTCATGTATGAGCCACGTAAAGAGACATTGTTATTTGCATTTTCTCTTTAAGAAGGACCGTAGAATGAAATTGTAAATTGGGAATTTCTTTAACCCATCTGTTAAAATGGTAACTACTCTTATAGGAGTAGGAGTGCACTGATCAATATTACTGATAAGACCTGAGTGTGAATAATAGAGGTGAAATGAATTGTGCTATGAAGCTACACAAGCCAGACAAGGGACATGAACTGAGTTGTTCTGTTATAGTGTGACGATGGATACCTATTAAAGCAAGTAGAGTCTCTTGCAATTGAGATGGATGGTTAGGTAAGAACTTAAGATCCAAATGAAGAACTCCTTCATGATTCGGGAAATCTAGTAAGGATTGGTAGGATCCTTAGAAAGTCATAATTACTGCATTATTAAAAGACTAGACCCTGAGCATATAACTCCTCACGATTGAGAGGATTGATGAAAATATATAGGGTCAGATTACCTGACCTATAATGGTTAGAATCGACAACAAGGATAATCTGTTTAAGCAAGATTAAGATGAGTCCTTTGGGACTGTTGCTAATTCCCAAGAGTGACCCTTGTTGGTTGTTCCCATAAAGAGAGGGTAACATCCGTATGAGTTATGACTACGAGATTAGTCTGAAATACTTCGAGTTGTTCGATCTCGAAGAAGTAGCACACTGGTTAATTGCGAGGAGATACTGGAATTTCGCAGAACCAAAGGGCTTGGAAGAAGCAATGTGAAATTCGTGAAAAGATCATAGTTGTTGATCAAAGAGTGATCTGGACCATTGATCGTCCAGAAGAGAATTTCGCAATTTCGGGAATTGAGAATTAAGGGGTGAAGAGTCTGCCAGAGTCCCAAAAGGTGGAAAGTTGGGATTTGGTCAAGACCATTGATCACCAGAGATATTTGGACCATGGGATCCAGGTTGTCAGACCCTTGTGGATCATATGTTTTGGGAAATAGTGGGGTGTTGTCCGCAGATTCGTCGAAACACGGGATCCCAATGCGTGTCTAGGAGTTGACCCCAGGTACCGAGTGAAGGGTCATGTGAATAAAAGAGCCGAGAAAAACTTAGCTTCGGTCTTTCGGGTTTTCAGATTTTGAGGATCGAAGAACCAAAGTTTCTTGCAACATGAATCCCGAAATCGCGAAACATGAAGCACCTTTTAGTTTGGATCGTGGTCACCGCCGGTGGTCGCCTGAGGAGAAAGAGTGAGCTAGTATGATGAATACACATGAGTTGAATGCAGTGTGAAGCTTCATAATAGGAAGCTTTATATTAATACCAGTAAGGTATGAATGATACTAAACGTGCAAAGTAATGCACACGTATGATGTAAGAGTATAGTTATAGGCACGATATGGTTTTTCTCAATGAGCAAAATATAAAGCAAGTATTTCTTTTGCCAAGATTGAAGGAATACTATGGAGGCATAGCTGACTCCATTCTGGGGAGTCATGAAAGTTTTGTTCCAATTAATAGCATGAGGGGAATGTATTCCATTTCCTCAGGAAGTGCCAATATAATTAGATGAAAGGGTAAATGAGCAAGGATTCTCTCTTGTCATAATAAGAGACAAATGATTACGCCTTTGAGCATCACATGAGAAGGATTGTGAATGAATTTGAATGGACTAATCTTAACAGTAAAGATGCATGTTTATATTCCTTAAGAGGAATATTTAAAAAAGAAAAAAGAAAAAAAAAGGCCAAAACTAACTCAAGGCCATCACAAATAGTGATGGATATGCAACAAGGAAGTCACATGCCGAAGGAGTTCCTAGTGGAGGAATTGTGTAACGACTTTGTCATAAGGACAACATCACAACCCTAATAATTGTTGAATGTTGGACAATGGGCTGCAAGGCCTATCCATATATATGAGAATCCTGGATTACATTTTGAAAGAATCATGTAATTAATAGAAGACTAACAATTGAATATTGACCATTCTGATAACCGAATGGAAGTGTGTAGGATGCACATGTTCATGATTCATAATGAGAAAAGAGTTGCTATTAAAGAATGTTGTAGTATCCCAAAAAGGGTTAGGGTGAGGCCTAACCAAGGCTGCTCAGAAAAAGTGCAATTGTGGAAACCGGTATAGTTGGTAAGAGGCAAGTAAATCCCCTGAGTATGATTAAATGAATAAATGAGTATGTTTAACTGATGAGGATTGGTTGAAGCCATGATTAAGAAAAGGCAGTGAGACTTTAGAGATAACTCGATTGGGCTGAAAAGCCCCAGGTGATGGAGAAAGAATTTGAAGAAGGGGAGAGCCCTCAATTCTTTCATTGCTGTGCATTACGTTTTCTATGGGATAAGAAAGCTAGCACATTGATGAATGAAAAGGTCTTGACACCTTAAGTAATAAGGATTGTATTGCCAAAGATACAATCGAAATTTGTTTGTGTTGCACTTATGGAAACATTTGAGGATGTTTATGAGTTTGAATGTTATGATACATGCATTCGTTTTAATATTACGACTAATGTAATTGTGGCTATGATGATGCATGTTGTGTATAGAAATGAATTGGAGCTATTGAGGAAGACAGTTGCCAACGATGAGCAACCTCAATCAAAGGATGACTATCAGAAGGTTCTTGTGGAACGATTATTGAAGGGACTTTAAAATTCCCCATGGAGCACCACTGATGAGATAATATCAGAGAGAGAGTGCTAGCAGCCAAGAACCGGTATAAAGATATTCGTGCCTATGTGGCACAAGGTAGGAAGGGATTTGGTAGGAACCCCTTCTGAAATATTTTATTGTATTAGTGTTATGCATAAACTTGAAAGGTAGTTGTATGCCTCGGATACCCAAGTAAGGTATGACTTAGGATGAAGAACCTGAATAATGGAGGTATGAACCTCTGGTAGTAAACATTGTTTATAACCATTGGAAGAATTCATGAATTTATATGTCATGAATGCATTGACAATCAAGGAATGCGTAAAGTTATTCATGTGAAAATTTTGAGTTCATGTGTATTGATTTGGGATCATGATCGGCCTATAGCAGGCAGTATGGTCCTATTGTAAGAATGAAAGAAAACAAATAAACCATATGAGAAAAAGGTTGGTTAACTTCCAACACCCCATGGCCAAGAACCGGTCATAAAGTGTGACGAACTTGAAAAACAATGCAAGAATGTCTTGGGTATGAATGTGGCCATGGATATTGGCATAATTGTTAAAACCATTTTTAAATGTTGAACTAAGTTTTGAAAAGTTTGGTATGTTGAGATGAAACTAACAATTGTTTGGCTGTGTAAAGAATGAATTGTAGGAAGCAAAGGGGTCTTGGATATGGAAGTGTTGTAAGTCCATAAGGAAGACCGATTGCCTGCTGAGCCAAACTACAAGGCATGGTATTTCCCTTTTTGAGAAAGTAATTTAATTGTTAAGTATGCACAATTCTGAAATTGTTGTGGCGATGTTGTAAAGGTGCAATAAAATGTACATGCATGGAAAAACTAACAATTTGTTTGGCCGATTGAAGTGGAAAGTGTAGGAAGCAAAGGGGTCTTGGATATGGCAACATTGTAAGCCCATAAGGAAGGCCAATTGCCTACTGAGCCAAACCGTTATGGGAAGGAAATTCCCATAATTATGAATCTGGTTCCTGTGCGGAACAAATATGAAAACAAGTCGTGAGATTGGAAAATCCGTGGGTGACAGATTTGCAATAAAATTCTGAAAGTTAAAATTTGTAATGATGTCTCATGAGTTTTATATACTTGTGATACAGGTGGGAAGAAAAGACATGTCCAGAAAGGAACAGATGAAGGCTGTCAAAGCTGAAGATGATGAAAAAGGGCTACTACTGAGCCATGAGAACCTAGTGATAAGTCATGATCGCCTGAAATAAATTATGTTGAGGTAACACAAGCCAGAGGGATGCCTTGGCAGAGCAAGTCTAAGGGATGCCTCGACTGTAAGACTCGATAGAGTCTCTAAAATTTTCTTGTGCGAGAAAACCTCAGCAAGGAAAGATGGATCACCTGAGGGGTTGTATAACAGTGAAGGGGATGCCTGAGCCTGGGCTTGGAGGATGAGTGACTGCAAGGAAGAGGAGCTCTTATTAATTCTTGTAAACTATTGGGATCATGCACACAATGGGTAGTTTCCTGTGCGGAAAAACCTTGGAAAGGAAAATGAAATCATGATATCTCTTGTGAACTATTCAATTGGAATCATGCACCCAATGGGTACATCAAGGAAAGCGATGAGCATGGATAACAAAACTACCATGTGGATATAGATCCACAAACTGCACAGATAAGTACTGTGCTAGAATATGAAATTTTTCCTTTTTGAATTTTGAACAACAGTAAGATGTTTTCGTACAAAATTATGGTTAATATGCTTGTGTCCAAGAATTATTGAACACAGATGATGAAGACTTAGATCCCGAAAAAGGACCTGACTGAGGATGAAGGTCAAGACTTCTGAAGTGGCTGAATGAGAAAGACATGACAATTTTTTTTAAGAAAGAACACCGAGGACAGTGTTCCTTTAAGGGGGAGGGAATTCTAACACCCTATTTCCCCCAATTTTTAATTAATCATAAAGTAGGAATTACCATGATAATGCATGAGGAAAATGTAAATGTATTATTGTTTGAGTTGCCAATAACTGACTATGGGGGTGAAGCCTTGAAATTACTAGCCATGATATCACTAGAGGAAGAATGTGAACTTTATAAGAGAGGGTTCATGTATCAAATAACCCCAAATATCCCTTGATAAGGATGAAAAGCCTCCTTCAAATCCCAAGGAAAGAAAATCAATCAATGAATAAAGGACCGGTGGTTGAATCACCAACCACCCCCATGAATGGAAACATGGGCTGTCAATTTGAAGTACCACAGGGAATTGCAGACCTGAGCTTCCTTCTAACAGAAGGAACTGGATAGGTCAGCAAAACCTTCTCAAGTAAGAGGGACACACACACGGGAAAGGGAAGCACCAGATGAGGGTAGAAGCTCACAAGGGAGAGGCGTGAAGCTCCCCAATGTATCGAGAACAGAAGGACACGAGCTTAATGCCAAAGATCATCTCAGAAACCTCGCCGAGGCCAAAACCGAGTGAGAAATCCCCAAGTTGCAGAAAACATGACCCAAACAAAAGCTGAAATAGAGAGAGAACCCTCAAGAACTATGAGAATTCCCTAGTGATATCATGGCTTGGCATGGGAGTGGCCAGAGTGCTAAGAATGAATGCCTCTGAGCCTATGGTTAGGTGGAAGGACGAACACCCACAGTCAGTTGGTTGGTGGCAACCTGTAATAGATAAGTGATTTCCTACCCTATGTAACTTAGCTATGACTATGTAAGAATTGGTTATACTGTGCATGCTTTCAGGAATGTGAATGAATGCTCAATGGATATACTGTATCCCTTCTATTTCTGCTTGGTTGTATAATTAGGTAGGTAAGGAATTATATGGGTTGGACATGACTTTTTATCATAAATTATAGAGTTATGTAGCATCTTAAGCTAGATCCATGAACTCTGAGCTCGTCGACCTTAGGTGTAGCCGCATGTACGATGGTTTACTCACCTAGTCGTTCTAAGTCCCTTGGAGGAGGGAGTTTGTTAAGATTGTGAGTGGTAGTGACGATATGCACAGGCCCTCTATGATCAAATAGAACCCCAGAACCCCTTGATGAATAGTTGTACTGAAGATTCTTCTAAGAGACAAGTCCAGGAGACAAAGTGCAAAGCTCTCAAGTCTTTCATAAGTTGACGAAGCTCAGGAAGGATAGCGAGTTTCAAATACCAAAGGAGAGTAACCTTTCATTTGTTAGATGAATGGATGATATCCTTTCAAAGGATCTGAGGTCTGTCATGACTGTTAGATTGGAGGAAGGAATGTAGGTGTTAATGCCTCGACCCCTTTTAGCCTTCACAAGTAGAGAGGGAATCAGGACCGTAGATCCAAGGATCTGATGGAGCCCTATTGATCATCGATCTTAGCCTTTGTATAGGCAAGAGAGTAGCATTTCGCTGACTCGTGACTTGGAGTGGTCAAGGGTAGGACTGCATGAACTCACTATTCGTGAGATTGCAACGTGATCGTGACCATTGGATCCAGGCCACGGGAGAACCCTTGGATCATAACTTTCATGGTTATCGTTTATCATGGGTTCAGAACTTGAGAGAGTTTCTTTTCAACTGTAGAAGTCGTGAAGTGTTGAGCACCGAGGGCTCATGCAAACACATGGCACCTTCGTTAGGTGGGGACTACGTGGTTGATAGGTGGCGTTAAAACAAGCGCCCAGAGAAAGGTGGGAGCGAGTGATAGGTGATGGACACATGTCGCTTGGGAAAGAGTCAACCCATTGTTGACATATCGTGTCTCGAGAATTTGCAAAGGAGAAGAATGAGGGCTCAACATTCCAACTCGTGAAGTCGCGAGATGTGAGTAGCACTAGTATTTAGCTTAGGAAGTGGGTGACCCATTGTTGACTTATCATGGCTCGGGGTTTTTTCGGATGAAGAAGTTGTACCTAATCATTAAGGCCGTGAAATGCCAAGAGACAAGGTCACATGTGATGGGTGGCAGCGGCACAACTCGTGAGCAGGTACAACAGAGGAGACAAGTGTCGTGTGCACATCGCTTTGGTAGGGCCCATGTAACGTTGACCTCTCGCGTCTTGGAATTTCACAAAGGAGGTGCATGAGGGCTCAACACCTCAACTAGAAAAGTTTCCAGTGGCGCTAGTGTTTGGCCTAGCCTATGGTTACATGTAGCAGGTGCTAGTGAGGAAGGAGCAATACCCATATCGCATCTCGGGTATCGACATTTGGAGAAAGAGGAGTCGAGAGCCTTAACTCCCAACTCGCAAGCTACGAAAGGTGCTTGTGCTAAGGCTGGGTTGCAGTCACTTGGAGGAGGATAACGGAAGGGATGGATTGCGCTAGGCCCCATAGAAGTCCCGGGGATTCTGTCCCTCGAAGAAAAAGACGAAAAAATTCATTATGCCGTAGTGGGTGTGTTATAGAAGGGTAAGGATAATACTTAGACAAACATATGAGTTATCAAGTCTCATTGTAGTATTGTGCAATATAAACTAAACCGGTAACATTTCTGAATAATTCCTAACTAGGAAATAAAGAAACAGAGTTGCATTGTCATTCATAAAGAAGCATTTTAGTATATCAGACATAAATATAATATAGAAAAGAATTCCATTCATGCATTCAGACTAGATACACACGAAACACATTTGAAATTTAGGCCTCCATTCATATTAATGATATGAAACTCTAATACATTGATCGTCTAGTTCTTTTCCAGATCTCCACCACTCAGCTAAGCTACAGGGTGGGTCATTACATCAGTGACTCTCATGACAAAACTAATACTAACAACAAAAATAGAAGTAACAGTTCCATACTAATATCTTAGAAGACAATACCAACAATGCAGTCTATCAACCCATTAACACTTCATTAACCATTCATTAGCCTATTACAATCAGATCAATATCATATATATAATCTGAACTTTGTTGGTTGAGAACCCCATAGTTCTTTATTTTCTTGATCTTGTTGCCACTTCTTTCCTCAAGGATGATGTTGTGATGTCCCTCTAACCATTTTTTGTTTCTTTCTTTTTTCCATTGTCCATATCCTCAACATCTTGCACAACTTCTTATCTCCAAATTGAAGCTGCAATGTGTCGTGCACAAATTCTATTCAACAAAAAGAAGGGCCCAACAAGCTTCGACCACAATCCTTAACTCACCTTGAGTCAAGTCTTCAGCTCTTCAGTGGTATCTAGGTTGTCTTGTTGTTATTTCTTTCCTTTTGGTTATGATCTTTCACATCCATCTTGGGTTGTTTCGTATTTCTCTTCTTCAAATGAAGGGCCCAATGCAGGAACAAATTCTAGGGATTTCTTCCTGACCTCTTGAAAAATTTCTACTTTGTCCTGACACTTCCTGGCAAGTAGTGAAGCTTCAACAAAAAATTGTTTAGTGGTGTCCGTGATGCACTCTTTTGGCTTTGAAGCAACTAAGGATTTCCATTCTGAGTTATTGTTGGCATCCATTTGATGAATCTGTAGATATGTTGTTTGGGCTACAGGTCGGAGTCTCAAAGTTCCTTCTTAGCCACTATTTTGGCTTCATGCAATGCATTCAACTTGTTGTCCGCTTGCTAGATTTTGTCGAAGTTTTCTTGTTGTTCCAGTGGATCTAGGGTGCTAGTTTCTTCCTCGTTGAGTGAATGGATATTCATGTGCAAGTCCTCTAATGTTTTGTTGCACCTTGAAATGATTCCCATCCAATCGCTAACCTCTTTGAATATCTTTGTTCATTCGATAGTCTGTTTGTGCAGAGTTTTTGTTGCCTCATTCCCTTCCAAGAAAATTTTGTCCATCAACTCTTATAGCTTCTTGGGTTGTAGTTTAGCTTCTTTCTTGATGTCTCATAGTTGTGCCTCAAGATTCTCTGTTATTTCTGCTAGTTTTGTCCAGGATACATGAATTAACTTGATCTTTTCCACAGGATCGCTTGTTCTGTTGGACTCTGGCAGCTGAGGCACTATCTTCCTGACCATTGTCCAAGGCTCAGAGAGTTTTTCCATGAAATTTTCCACCTTCTCTTATGTCTAAATCTTGGAGTGTTCCTCCTGCATTTGTTGTGCTTGCACAAGGATTCCTTCTTATCTGCATAATTCTTCTTCTCTTTCCACCTGTTGTATCCTTTTCTCTAGTTGCTCAGTTGAGGCTCTAATTATGCCTACCAGTTACGTTGTTGGAAATTGAGCTAGCTCACCTTATGAAAGAGTGACTTCCAGGGGTACTCAAACTTGTAGTGGTAGTCCGCTAGCCATTGAATGTGCAGAGGGTGTATCCATATATTCTTCCCCTGGGGATGGACCTTGCAGTTGATGTACAAGTCTAACCTTCCATTCTATTGGGAATTGAGGAAAATATTTTTTCTTAGCCAAGAAAAGATGCAATAGTTCCATGCATAGCTGTGGGTTCTAGAAGACTAGTTCTAGTTGTTGTTGCAAAGATGTTGTGCTCTGCCTCGATAAAATTTTGGGCTCCTTTTGAACCGTCTGTGCTTTTTCCTCTTTCTGTAATAGAACTTCTGGGGTTTCACTTCTGTTGATGGAAATCTCAACATTAATTGTTGAGAGAGGACTCTAAGTGATTGGAAAATGCGATAATAGAACAATTTGACTCTCTGATTTCAAAGGCAAAGTGTCCTGACTGGGTCCAAATAGAGAGATTGAATGGCTTGAGGATTCAGGGGTTAGAGTAATGTGTTCTAGTGCATTCTCAGGTGGGTTGGGAAGATCCAAATGCATGGGCTCAGGTCAAATGGGTTGGGGTTGAATGGTGGTGTCTTGCGATGGCGATGGGGCTTATGGGGGTGATGGAGGGTTCTCAGTGATTATGGTTGTGGATGAAATAGTATCTAGTTTGGGATCATCTTGGATTTTGATCATTGTCTACGAAGCTCGAGAAATTGCTCGAGTATGAGGAATGACTAAGGATATAGGCTGGGGGTTCAAAATAGTCACATGGGAGAGCCCTATCCTAGGTTTCTTAACTAATGGATCCCCTATGAAATCAACGGTGAGGATGTCATTAACATATTTACCTGACAACACAACTTGGTATGGGAGCTGCAGAAACATAGGAAACGCCCTCTTATTTTGTTTCAGAGGTTCTACATCCTCTTCATATTCTCAGTATGTTGGCATATGGACCTTTTCTTTCTTCTCTGTTGTTCCAAAAATCAACCCTACTCCTTTTTCCTACCCCTTTTTATTCAGGAGCTCTAATGCCAAGAGGTATTGCATGCCATATTTTCTTGGGTTGCGCTTGACGCCAGTCCATGACATGACTTCTTTATCGAATGTTTACACATCAAGGTAGAAGGAGAGTAACCTCGAGTGGAAATATTCCATCTTTGTATGCCTCGGACAAACAAGAGTGTTGTGGTGGTTCAGGACAAAGGAGATATTTCAGGTGTTTAGGTTCAACAACTCTTGTGGTATGTGATACTGTTGAGTTGGGTCAATCAATTGATTGTACCACTTTGAAAAAGCGACATGGTTGAATTCTTTGTTCTCTTGGTCCACCCTTGAGTTCCAAGGTTCAAATATTTTGGCGAGGATACCTTTGTCCAATAGTGTTAATTGTCTCCCCATGGGTGGCTTCCATTTCCACATGGAAATTGATACTAGTAGGTATCCATATGTGAAGGTTATGCCTTTCTCATGAGCTTCCTCACAAGCTACCAGGAGTTCCTCTAGCAGGTAGTTGCACCAGTTGAATATAGCTCCACTTGCGTAGAAGTGGGCCATTGAAAGGGCATCTAAAGTGAATTATCCCTTGTAATAGGAATGCATGACCTTGCTCAAAATTACATAGCAAGCCGTCTGAATTGTTTATGGAATAATTGGGTCAATCTTCGTTGTTCATCCACCTCTTTGTGTGTGGAACTTCCCATACAAGATAATATCACATTTCTTCTTCCCATGCTTGCTAGGGCCTTGGAATCCTTTGGCAACATCTTCACCCTTGAGAAATAATATGGTGAGCTGGTGGATGTCGTTTGCATGAATTAGATACCTTTGATCAAGCCATATTCTTCTGTCGTTCACTCGGTTGATCATAAATCTCGTGTAGCACACAACCTCACTAGTGGTCCTGAAGATTGGTAATTCTCTGAGATGCATGACTGTGGAGTTGAACAAATTGATAAATGTGGGATTAGGGACAAATTGCATGCCTCCAATATCATCTAGAACCAAGTCCCATA
Organism: Picea engelmannii; assembly: GCA_009831015.1. Taxonomy (NCBI): domain Eukaryota; kingdom Viridiplantae; phylum Streptophyta; class Pinopsida; order Pinales; family Pinaceae; genus Picea; species Picea engelmannii. Next base: position 471,789 of record ML777329.1, on the reverse strand, counting down.
ACACGTCAATGTTCATCTGTGGGAACAACACTTGGTCTACGATGTCAAGCTCCAAAAGATTTACTTGTTCTATCTTCCCCTTGACATCTCTGAAGATCTCGATCTGAGGATCATACAGGTCATCTAGGATTGCTTCTTTGGGAGTTGAACTCCATATTCTTGTTCCTCTCAACATGGTAGCAATGAAGTGTTGATACGCTAGATAAGTTGGGTTCGTCTTTGTGACAGGAGAACAAAAATATATGAGGGTATACGCAATTGCAGAAGATTCAAAATCTAGCTAACAACAAACAATGATCCTCACTTGCACATTCAAGGGGTATTATAACTGGATAACTAGAAATATTTTGTAAGTGCGCATAACGACACTCATGATTAGGCCATAAATGTGATTTTAGGCTTAGTTTTGCAACAGGATGGATAACAGGGTAGAATATATCAATTGATCTTGGATTTTAATGAATGAAATGATAGGGGCGTGGTTGAGCTGAGAGGATTATCATTTTAACGACTAAGAAGTAGGGTGGGGATATCGATGGAATCTACATGTATTGTTCCTTTATGGATTAAGGAAAAGTTCTTATGGGTTGCGGTGGTTGTCATCAAGCGTATGACTGGATTGAATGCGTGTGGCACATGGGCTATGATCGAGCTTAGATTCTCCCTCCCTTTGACCACAATGGGGGTCCTCATCATATTAAATGACTTCATTTAATGTAATGGTGGATATTTCGATCTTGTGCTACTGAGCAAGAAGTTCTATGAAAAAGAAACGCTTAGACTGAAAAATAATATATGTCATGGAACATTAAATGCACAGTCCGACGTTTATTAACTGAATTAAATAAATTGTAGAAAATGAAAATCTAACTATTGTACATGCTCATTTGGCCTGGAGCAACCGTGTTTTGGCTATAGTGCGAGAAATTTAGGGTTTCATGTGGACGCCATTCACTCATCTTGGCCTAAGGATACCATCTAGTTGCGCAAGACTGACTGCACCATAATGTTGGATTTTCGAAGCTATGAATGGACCCAACCAATGTATGTGCAACGTTTTTGGATGTTTCTGATATCAACTTTCATATAGGAGTACCTTGTCCCTTGTGTGAATATTTTGGACTTAACATGCCTATCATGCCAAGATTTCTGCCTAGATTTCTCAATTTTTGATGAAAATCTTCTAAAACTCTTGCTTCCTCAAGCTCTTGCAAGTCTTGAATCCTGTACGCCATTGATTCATCATCCGCCATATGTGTAGACTATGCTATATAGAGACTAGGGGTAATAAATTATGTGAGTACAACAACTTATTTCCCATAGACCAACTAAAATGGGGTATACCTATGTAACTTCTTCGTGGTAGTCCTATAATCCCACAAGACTGTTGGAACTCTATCATCCCAATCTTCCTGGTTTGCGCAACATATTTTTGTTAGTCCTCTTTCCATAATTTTATTGAATACCTCTATTGTACGATTATCTTGTGGATGGTAGGGACTACTCTTATGGTGTTTTATAAGAAATTCAATTGTCAACATTGCGATAGTAGTGCTGACAAAGTTACTACCTTGATCACTGGTTAGACTTCTAAGACATCCAAACTGAGTGATAATGTTCTCGAAGATAAATATAGTGGTTGTATCTATAGAATAGTCTTGAAATTCCTCTGCTTCATCCCATATTGTAAGGTAATTAGTTGTGTTAATGTTGTATCCAACCTTGGAATGTTTAGCCAGGGGGTTGATTGGTCCAATAAAATCAACAACCCACTTCTCAAATTTCTGAAGTTCTTTGACTGGCTGAAGGGGTAATTTGTCTTTGCATGAGGTATTCCCTACTCTTTGGAAGGTATCACAATATATAGCATATTCCTTATCATCTTTAAATAATGTGTCCCACCATAATCTAGCTTGAAGTACCTTCTGTGCAATGTCTTTACCTCCAACATGTCCTCCCACAACTCCACTATGAAATTCCCATAGGATATCCATCCTTTCATGGTTCAAGACACATCTTCTTAGGATGGTGTCAAGTCCTAGTTTGTAAAGTTGTCTGGAAATCAACTAATAATTTGTTGCATGAACCACCATGTCTCCCTTTTGGGTTGCATAGTAATTTATGGGCAGGTCCCTCTGCTTAGGAAGACAACAATGTCTTCAAGATACTATGGTATGGTCTCAAAACAGAACAAGTATGCATCCTAGATTTTATCATCCACTGCTCCGCCACTTTCCCCTGACTCCAACCTAGAAAGGTGATCTGGACCTACACTGCATCTTCCTAGTTTGAAAATTACTTCAAACGAAAACTCTTGGAACAACAGTAGCCACCTAAAAAGTCTTCCTTCCAGTACTAGTTTATTGACTAGGCACTTCAAGGAAGAATGATTAGTGAAAAACTTGAAATGCGAACTTAGAAAGTAGTGTCTAAACTTTTGTAATGCATAAATCATAGCCAAACCTTATGTTTCAGTGGTTGTGTAGTTGTGCTCATCTTGCAATAGTTTTATGTAGGAAAAGTAGATAGGGTGGTCCATATTCTCTTCCCTTGGTTGCGCTAAAATGGCTCCCAGGGAGATGCTTGATGCATCCACATGTATATGGAATTCAATTTCCCAATTGGGAAATATCAAGATAGGTGCAATACTCATTTTTTCTTTGAAAATATAGAATTCCTTGTCACACTCTGGTGTCCATTGGAATAGTTCATACTTCTTCAGTAATTTCTCAAGGGGTGTGGTGATATTTGCATACTTTTTGATGAACTTGCGGTAATATCATGTATGTCCCAGAATGGAGCGCAACAATTTGGAACTTTTAGGTGGTGGCATGTTCATAATGACCACAACTTTAGCTAGGTCTACCAGGACTCTTTCTCTGCATACAATATGGCCTAACAGATTTCCTTGAGGTATACCGAAAATACACTTCCTTAAATTCATAGATATTTGCATTTCACAAAATCTATCAAACTTTAACCAGAGCATCCTAACATGATATTCTAATAGGTTTTACACCATCCAATCATCCATATAGACTTCTACAAACTTGTGGATGAATTCTTGAAATGATGTTATCACAATCTGAGAAAACATTGTAGGGGCATTCTTCAAACCAAAGGGAATCACGTTAGATGTGAATGATCCCCATTCAATAGTGAATGTAGTCTTCTTCTTGTCTTCCTCTATGATTCTTACTTGATGATATGATGAGAATCTATTTGTAAACGAATAAGATTCTTTTCCCACAACTTGATCTAATACCTCGTCGCTAAAAGGTGTTGGAAATAGATCATGCACACATGTAGAGTTTAGAATCCTGTAGTCCATGCAGACCCAAATTTATTTTGTACCTTTCTTACTCTGGATAACTATGGGGATAATCCATTCTTCTTCTACTACTAGGAAAATAAGTCATGCCGCAAGAATATGTCCACTTCTTTCTTAACCTTCTCTTTTATTCTAGGGTTGAGGCGGTATGGTATCTGCTTTGTGGGTCTTGAACCGGGTTTCAAATCTATTTTCATTTCTCCCATAGCTCCTTTTATTCCTTTCAGTTCTGAGAATGTTTTCGCAAACAAGTCCTCATACTCCCTCAACAAACTGTGTACTTCATTCATCATTTTCTCATCCCAGTAATCTCCCACAAAATCTATCTTAGGATTCTCTACACTCCCTATATTAAATTTCCACAACTTCAGTGGTTGATTATAGGAGCTACAGGTGAGACTAGGTATAATATCCTGAATCTCTCTATTGCCTTCTATTCCTGGAATGTCTAAGTTTCTAAGCTCTTGTAGGTCATCAAGTTTTTCTTAGTCTCTCTCAAATTTACAACAAGGTACAATTATCTTATCAATTTCGAGACTCATACTAGACTGAAGTAAAGGGACATGGTCAACACATACTACTGGACTTGATCTGTTTTTGCAAGAGTTAGTAAAAATCATTGACCTAATTATTTTAAGGATTGTATTAAGCTCAAGGTACTCACTTGTAAAGGAAAAATCCTTGAAAAAATGGTCTTCCAAGGTTTGCTAACAACTCTTTTGTCTTCTAGCCTCCTCATGTATATACCAAGCCTTTGGAATTGGCCCCAGGGAATGGAAAAATACCTAAACCCATAGGTGAGAGGTTAATTCCACAACTCCCCACTGCTTTAAGCAATGCTCTATATGCAGTCTAGGGTCAAACCGTCCATAAAATAGTTTCACACCTTGAAAATAGATATTCATTTCATATTTTAGTTGATATCTCCCTTGGAATCGACATTGAATGGATTGTTTTTCATCCTCCCACTCCAAAATCAAGGCTTTGTGGGTGGCCCACCATTTAGCGGGGGTATCTTGCAAGGCTATATCAAGAACATAGATCCTTTGATCCATCGCTATATTCTCCTCCATGTTGGAAAGAAACCTGTGTACCTATGAGGTATCATCATATATCAGGGGTTTTCTGACCTCAGTTTGAATTCAATGCATTTCTTTGATATTTTCACATCGCCTTGAGAATTTCTCATATGAACCTTGCTGCCAACTATCAAATGTTTCTTATGAATCCTCATCAACAGACTGTATGCTTCACCAACTTATTGATCCGTTTGTAGTAGGATTTATATAATCTGGTATCATTCCTATTGTGATGGTGTATAGTTGTTCAAGGGCCTATGAATCCATATCATGGTCCACTGGTTCAATATATCTAGGCCCTACACATGGATCCAAGGGATGAACTAATTTTAAATCCTTTGGTTCAAAAGTCATTGTGTCCCTCTTTAGATCAGTGATCACATAGTTGTCATATTCCCAATCAATCCCAAGAAGAGAAGGGTATGGATCCTTATCTCCCATGATTTGAATTACCTCAAAATCAGTTGTGTTCTTAACTCCCGCAACATCTATTTCCACATTTTTTATCCTTCCTACTGGGAAAATGTAGTATTGGTTTTCCATTCTCAACTGGATGGGGGAATATACTAACTTATGTTTTTCCAAGGTGTTACACATTATTTTCATCATCCCTATGATCGTTAATGATGTAAACCTATATGTTGGCTTCAGAGGGGTCAGTGACCTGAGTTCCTAAAGAGAGAAGGGAGAAGAACTTTTCCTAAGAAAAGAAGTTGCATTTTCCCTTGTAAAAACCATGTAAAAAAGGAAGTTTGCAGGTTGCTATATAGGCAGGGTGCGAGAATGCCTGATTCTTGCAGGTTGCACCATAGTTGGGTTGCGAGTGGTTCATAGGTTGCTCTATAGGAAGGATGAGAGAATGCTTATACGTGGGAAAAACGCGCATTTTCTCGAATCTTCTAGAAGGAGAAACTTCCATGGTGAGGTGGCATCCGAATGGTTTGGATCTTACTCGCTTTCATGATTTGGTGGGATGAACCTAACCTTCCCACCTTATCCTCTTCATCTTATAAAAGGAGAGGAGCTCTCATGGAGAAAGTTAGCTTGGAGCTTGGATTGGGCTAAGTTGGATTTGGCTTCGAATTATTGTCTTTGTTAGAGTGGTTTTGAGTTTTTCCTTTGTCAAGATAGATTGTGAATATTATCAGATCTATGCTCTCAGAATTCTTGGAGTAGAAGTGTGTGGGGAATGAAGGATAGTTGGAAGGGACCTTACGACATCAAGGCCATGGTTGTAATCTCTCTTTCACATTTAATATGATACAATAATATGCTTCTTTCCTATAAAGCTTGTTGTGTTTTATTGTATGATTCCTTGATCACATACATAGGTTTATATTGAATTTATGCTATTACTATCACTTTGATTGGTTGCATTTTTTTGCAAGATCATCATTGTATGAGCATTAGAATAGAGCTAGGATGGCGATGGAAAGAGGAAGCAACATTTAAATGGTATGTCACCCATCCCTCTTTAGTTAGTAAATTCAATATTTAAAACTTAAGGAAAGCGTCATGTTCTGGTGTGTTTTGTTCTAGATCCAGGTGGATCTAGGGAGGTCAGTTAGTGTCTGCACCTACCGATTAGTCCGATAAAAAAATTGGCTACTCCATTGGGGAACAGATTGTTTCCTAGTTAGTGTATTTTCCCTTGCTTTGATTTCCTATTTTCTGGCTTCTGAGTCTATGGGACATCCATCCAGATTCTCTAGATCTAGAAGTTCACTTAGATTCCCTACGCTTTTTCAAAATTTTCTTTGATTATAGACATTCTCGCACTATACCTCTCTATGGCCTGCAAGAACCATTGATGTTCGCACCCTACTGTTAGATACAGTGCAAAATTCTCGCACCCTACAAGTCTCTAGCCTGTGAGAATACCTAATTCTCGCACCCTACTAGTGTCTAGCCTGCGAGAATACCTAATTCTCGCACTGTACTCTACTGCTAGGCTGCGAACTTGTTTGTAAACTTTTTTGGATTGGGTCTTGTCATCTTTTGATGTCTGGTTTTTCTTTGATCAACTGGTTTGAAATTTTGGAGCCTATATTGATATGTTTACAGTCTGCTTGACATTCTTTAAGTTGCTTTTAGCCATCTTTGCTTTGTTTGGCTTTGAAGGATTAGTCTCTTGCTTCAAGTGTCTTACAATTACAAAGCACGTGTTTTCTTTAGAATTGTTTAGGGAAATATCAGATTTCTTCTGAATAGTTCTCTTTAAAAGAAAACTTTTAGTTTGGGTTTCTTTGTTTTAAGAAAGTTCATTAATGATTTTAGTGAAATTTTTGAAACAAAAAATTTAATTTCTTCCTTTATATTAGATTGGGGGCATCCTTGCATTTGAAGTAGCGGAATTGCATGATTCTTGGCATTTTTGGATCTTAAATTCCGAAAATTTTTCCCTCTCATGGCCAAGGGGGGCCATGAATTGTGCATTGGTATACAATACGTTTTTCTCATTTCTTGAGAATCTTGATATTGATGAGTTTTAAGATTTTGGGACATTGTGCATCTGGGAATGATAAACGTTTTCTCCTCGTAGCATAGCTTTCATCGAAATGAAAAAATTGCATCTTCATCTCTTTGCATAACTTTCAAGTCAGTAAAAACACCATATTGTCCATGCCATTTTCCTTTTGAGTAACAACAGCCATAAAATAAAGCGCTTATAAAAATTGATTAGACATTTTTATCTTTTTTGGTAGAAAAACTACATTAGATTAGTTGTAGGGCTTTGGAATAGGTGTAAAAGATAACTTTCCAAAGTTCCAAACAAACATAGAATCTTGAGTTAGGGAGCGGTTAAATCCACTTATTACATTTTGTCCTGGGAAGCCCTTATAACACAAGGGTCAATCACGAGGTTGCATTGAGACTAGCAGAGTTACTCACCCTACTTTGTTGGTCTTGGTGTAGAGATTACATTTATTATGGGGGTCGCTTGAGAGGTATACCCACAATGATGAGTGGAAGCCTTTCAAGTTGATTTCGGGCTAGATAGTGGATCAAACTATCGACTGTTTCCCCATGCATCACTGTAGTGATTGGTAACCTTAGTGGCCTATATCTCTAGGTTCTTTACATGAGGTGACTGTGGAGGGGAAAGTCTTCACGGTACCTGGAATCGATGTTGACCAAACTCACTCAGGCTCCTTGGAGGGTATACCCATGATTATGTGTGGGAGCTTGCACCAAGGTGTAAGTCCATTAAGAAGGTCATCAACATAACTTTTCCACCTGCTCTATCTCAGCCCCTTCTTACATTGTTCCCATGACATTGGATTTCATCACCAATTAGTGTGGTCATTGTAAGAAGGTTTTGTTTGTTTGCTTGCTTCCTAGATTTTTGGCATGTGCTGTTTGTTTTCCCTAACAGACTCTAGGTTGGATTTATTTAATGGCGTTAGTTCTTGGAATGACCAATGAAGGAATCCCTTCTCCAACGGAACCTTTTGTTTTTCCTTCTTATGGAAACATTGGTCCTCCTCACATCGCTACTTTGAGCTTTCTAGGTCTCACTATTGGATTACCGGTATGGCTGTTTTCCACTTAGGTAATCCCGAATGCAGTTAATGCTTCAGCCACAAGCACTTCCCCCCAAGAGCATCAACCTCATGTTGATCTCTCACCTTCTTCACCAATAAGGTCTTCTTTGCCTTATTTTCTTGCAAGATCACCTTCCGTTTCATCTTCTTCGTTGAGTGAAAGTTCTGAAGCTAGTAACCCGATGAACAAGAAGAAGAAGAAAAGGAAGATTAAGAAGAAGAAAGATAAACAAGGGTCAAAGCTTCCAACCACTGTCAAAAATGTTGGAAAACAACTAGTTACTGTTAATCATGTTGGGAGTGTTGATGATGTCAAGATCACCCAAACAACCCGTAAGCCCAAGTACCCTTCTTCTTAAGGATTGCCCGGGTCTATCCAGGGTTATAGAAGTATGGTCTACGCACCCTCACCAACCAATATCGTCATCCTCTGAACAACATGTTGATGATCTCCCATCAACTAGTCACGATACCATTGGGAAGAAGAAAAGTAGAGTCAAGTTCCCATGCATGTTATGCAAAGGGAGTCATCTCACTCACCTTTACCCTCATATGGACGAAGCCTCAAAATTCCTAGAAGACATGACTGTTTCATAGCCTCAACTTCCATCTGCTTATCTCAAGCTTACTCTTGATCCCCCTATAGTTGATGGCATGATCATTCTGGACCCGTCGCTGATCAATCTGATTGATCATGTCATCAATATGGTCATGTCCTTAATTGAACCAGTTGACAAAGTGGTCGATTTGATCCCATCTTCGGTCGATCCCACTCTCCCTTTAGAGAGTGTTAACAAAGTGGTTGATCTGATCCCATCCTTGGTCAACCCCACTCTCCTGTTAGAGAATGAAGCCCAAGTGGTTGATCTAATCTCTCCATCGGTCGATCCTACTCTCTTGCTAGAGAGTAAACCCAATACTGCCCATGTTTTTCTCATTGATAGAAAATCTACCATGCCGGGGGATATTCCTCTGTCTCCCATGGAACCCCCTCCAAGTAATGAGGCCATCCATTTTGATTGGGGTGTGCTAACTGGACCTCGTCTTCCCTCTTACATTCCTTTCTATATAACAATACATGTTTGTGGTCGGGACATTCCTCAAACATTGATAGATGAAGGTTCATCTGTTAGTATTTTGTCCTCTATTGCTTGGCAAGCTTTGGATTGTCCTTCACTTGCACCAGTTACACATAATCTGTTATCTTTTAATAGAATAACTAGTCAACCTTTAGGGACCCTTCCCCAGTTTCCTGTAACTTTGGGAGGGAAAACTATCTTTATTAACGTTATGGTAGTCCAAGACCCCTTGGATTTTTCTTTACTCCTTGGGCGATATTATGTCTATGCCATGAAAGCTATTGTGTCTACTCTTTTTCATGTGATATCTTTCCCTCATGATGGATGGGTTGTGACTATTGATCAACTTTCATTCATTGACCCTACCTAGATTGCCTCCCTGAATGGTTCTTATATGCAGACAGTATCATCCCCACCACAGGTCAATTATGTGGCATTGTCGCCCATGGCTTCAACTTCTGATGACTTAGATCCATTAGTTGACATGGTGATCTCTTCGATAGGGTTGTTAGAGCTTGATCTCTTTACTCCTGTCGCAACTCTCGACATGGTGTCCTTCCAGAGTGTGTTTCTTCCATCAAATGAAGACCTCTTGGAAGACATGACCGAGTTTTTTCCCTTGACATCGTCTCCTTCCAGAGCATTGTCCTCTTGGAATCCATGATCAAGAAGAGTTCCGAGGATAGTTTTTTCATCTCTAAGGAAACCTCATTAAAAAATGAAATAGAGGTCTTTGAGCATGGTTTTTTTATTTCAAGCTCATTAAAAAATGAAACCACTTATGAGGATAGTTTTTTTGTCTCTGTGGCAACCTCGTTAAAAAATGAAACAAAGGTTATGAGCATAATTATTGTTTCTATGTCAAGCTCGCTAAAAAATGAAATAGTTTTCCCCCTTTCTATTTGAGTCAAGTCCTTTGTATAGTATTTGAAGCTTCATTTCATTCTCCTTTGCATTTGGATGAAATGAAGCTTGGGGGGCGTTTTCCTTAGCCTCTGGACTTCATGCTGAAGTTGATTCGCTAGCTTCTTAAAATGGGGGCTAACTACCAACCATCCCCATGTTCTGTGTTGGGAAGTCCAAGCATAGTTTTATATGGTTCAAGCTTGTGTAAAAATGAAACCACTTACCTCAAGCATAGTTTCCTCTAGTTCAAGCTTGTGTAAAATGAAACCAAGTTCAGGCATAGTTTTGTTTAGATTTTAAGCTTGTGTAAAAATTAAAATCTATCCCAAGCATAGTTTGGTTTTGTTTTAAACCATGCGTAAAAATGAAAACAATCCCGATCTTAGTCATTGTTCTTTCTCATGCTCATAAATACATGAGAATAAGTTTATGAGATTAGTCTTTGTTCTTTCTCATGCTCATAAATAAGTGAGAATGTAACCAAGTATACTTTTATCACTTTTTCAGACTCGTAAAGGTTATATGAAAAAGGAACCCCCTGGAGTTCCATTTAAGCTCTTTTCAGGCTCTCTAAACATGAAACGATTGCTGAGCGATCTTGTTATTTTCATGCTCATTAAATTATTTGAAGAAAATGTTTGTTGAGCGATATTTTATCTCTTTTTCGGTCTCATCAGACTACTTTACAAAAAAGGAACTGAGAGAGTTCTCTTTTAAGTGTTTTTCTAGACTCTATAATCATGAAAAACCTTCAAGTTTTCTATCCTTGGACTCATTAAATAAACATCAAAAGACCCGCAATGGGACCGAACCACTCCTTCCTAGGGTTCATTAAACATACTCCAAGGGACTCATCTGAAGGATGAGCTTACATTACAAGCATATGATATCCTCCTCAAGATTGTGTAAAAATAAAGAGGTACTCGCCATAAATGGTGGGGGGGAAATTGGGAAAGAAATGTATCTAAACTTGTATTTTGTGGAAGAGTCTCTTTTGAACATGACACCCTTTCAATCGCCTTGTGTCTAGGTTGGAAAATCCGCTCGTCTCTTGGTCATACTCCTTTATAAGATTACAAATTGGTCTGTGATCCCTGTTGTTGAGTCATTATTTTCCAAGACAGTTGTCGTGTTGTCAATATGTTCAAAAATATGTCCAACCTGAAAAGACTTCTATTGCATCGGTCATTTCTACAGTCCTTAAGCCTTCTATTGCATCAACCATCCTTGAGTTAGTCCTGAATCACTTGTTACTCTGATCTACATCGAATCTTGTTACTTGTTTCGTGTCATTGATGGGGGATACATTAAGGCCCTCATATGACGAGTCTTTTCCTATCAACTTCAACTCATTATCTAGGAATTAGACTTAGAAACTGATTGGTACCTTGGAACTTGCATGCCTCAATGGCAGGTTTCCTCGCTTTCGACAATGGGTTTTCATTATTGACCCCTGATCGGGAGATTCCGCCGAGTGTTCGACTTCAGCTCATTAATTCACATTCATTGGATTGTACTAGTGTACCTTGGGAGTCATTCACATTAATGGTGATTTCCCTTGTGTTTGTTAATAGTGTACACTAATGACCAGTAATCAAGTGGTTTCTACCATGTTCGACTTCAGCACATGTATTCACATGGTTAGATTCGTACTATAGAGTGGTAGAGATGAAGACCCTGGATATTTTCTGACAGATCTAGGTTGCGTTGGAGTATATTTAGTGTACTATTGCATAGATCCACATTGTATGTCTGATGGCTATGTTCAAATTTGAGTCTTTAACACATAGACCCATAGTGTATTTTTGGTGGCTATGTTCAGATTTGAGTCATATTAGCATGGATCCACAATGTATGTTTGGTGGCCATGGCCTATCTTATTTAACATGGATCTTCACATGTCAACATTTATGCTTTGAGTCATTTGTATTCTGAGTATGGGAATGCCTACCTCAGTGATGATATATTATTGTACTGTATTTCCTTGACCTGAAATTGTGAAATCCTTGTGTGTAGATCTGTTTCTCTAGTGTGCAATACCCTACTTAGTTTGACAAGATCTATGCTATGGAAAATAAGTTCAATTTGAAGAAAAAAGGTAAGATCTGAAAGCTTCGTGCTCTGAGAAAGGAAAAAGTGAGAATTTTTTATTAAAAGAGGTAAGATATGAAAGCTCTGTGTTCTAATAAAGGTAATAATATTGAAAAGTTCTAGATCTGAAAGCTTTGTGCTCTATAAAAGTAAGATAAGTGGAAATTTTTGTTTCAACAGTATGGATCTAGGTATGTTTGATAGATTCTATCCTAGCTAGAAAACTAGGGTATTAATATATGAAAGAAAATTTGATATGAATAGATCTGATAAGAATAGTAAAAAATATGTTATACCTATGCATAAAAAGAATGTTTGGACTAATAAGTGTATGTAGGATCCTAGAAAGAAATTTTTGCAAGTTAGATACCATGATCCTAACGCACAGTGCAGGAAAGGCTGGGGATCATTTAAAAGAAAGAGAAGATTAACCCTTTGTTACAGTTGCAGAAAACTGGGTGTTATCGGACAAATTGGTAGGTGCGGACACTAACAGATCTCCCTATATCCACCTAGATCTAGAACAAAACACACCAGAACATGACGCTTTCCTTCAGTTTTAGATATTGAATTTACTAACCAAAGAGGGATGGGTGACATACCGTTTAAATGTTGCTTCCTCTCACCATCGCCATCCTAGCTTCATTCCAACACTCATACAATGATGAGCCTGCAAAAGAATGCAACCAACTAAAGTGATAGCAATAGCATAAACTCAATATAAACCTATGTATGTGATCAAGGAATCATACAATAAAACACAACAAGCTTTATAGGAAATAATGATATTACTGTAT
>ML777329.1:433775-451449 GCA_009831015.1 Picea engelmannii | reverse complement strand
TTAAAACAAAGAAACCCAAACTAAAAGTTTTCTTTTAAAGCGAACTATTCAAAAGAAATCTGATCTTTCCCTAAACAATTCTAAAGAAAACACATGCTTTGTAATTGAAAGACACTCAAAGAAAGAGACTAATCCTTCAAAACAAAACAAAGCAAAGATGGATAAAAGCAACTCAAAGAATGTCAAGAAGACTATAAACAGATCAATATAGGCTCTGAAAGTTCAATCCAGTTGTTCAAAGCAAAACTGGGCATCAAAAAATGACAAGACCCAATCCAAAAATTTTATAGACAAGTTCACAGCCTAGTAGTATATTACAGTGCGAGAATTAGGTATTCTCGTAGGCTAGACATTGGTAGGGTGCGAGAAGTTCTCACTGAAACTAATAGCAGGGTGCGAACATCAATGATTCTCACAGTGCATAGAGAGGTACAGTGTGAGAATATCTGTAATCAAAGAAAAATTTGAAAAAGGACAGGGAATCTAAGTGAACTTCTAGATCCAGATAGTCTGCATGGATCTCCCACAGACTCAGAGACCAGAAAACAAGCAATCAAAGCAAGGGAAACTAGACTAACTAGGAAACAATACATTCCCCAGTGGAGTCGCCAATTTTGTTATTGGACAAATCGGTAGGTGCAGACACTAACAGATCTCCCTAGATCCACCTAGATCTAGAACAAAACACACCAGAACATGATGCTTTCATTAAGTTTTAGATATTAAATTTACTAACCAAAGAGGGATGGGTGACATACCATTTAAATGTCACTTCCTCTCACCATCGCCATCCTAGCTTCATTCCAACGCTCATACAATGATGAGCCTACAAAAGAATGCAACCAACCAAAGTGATAGCAATAGCATAAACTCAATATAAACCTATGTATGTGATCAAGGAATCATACAATAAAACACAACAAGCTTTATAGGAAAGAATCATATAACTGTATCATATTAAATGTGAAAGAGATATTACAACCATGGCCTTGATGTCGTAAGGTCCCTTCCAACTATCCTTCGTTCCCCACACACTTTCACTCCAAGAATTTTGAGAGCACAAATATGATAATATTCACAATCTATCTTGACAAAGCAAATCTCAAAGCCACTCCAACCAAGCTAATAATTCCAAGCCAACCAAAGCTAACAATCTCAAGAACCCCTTCTCCATGAGAGGTCCTCTCCTTTTATAAGTTGAAGAGGATAAGGTGAGAATGTTAGGATGATCCCACTAAATCATGAAAGTGAGTAAGATCCAAACCATTCAGATGCCACCTCACCATGGAAGTTTCTCCTTCTAGAAGATTCGAGAAAATGCTCGTTTTTCCCACGTGTAAGCATTCTCGCACCCTTCTTATAGTGAAATCTTCAAATTGTTCACACCCTAGCTATGATGCAGCCTATGAGAATCAATCATTCTCGCACCCTAATACATAGGCAACCTGCAAACTTCCTTTTTTATAAGGTTTTTACACAGGAAAATGCAACTTCTTTTCTCAGGAAAAGTTCTCCCTTCTCTCTTTAGGAACTCAGGTCACTGACCCCTCTGAAGGAAACAAATAGGTTTACATCGTTAATGGTCATAGGGATGATGAAAATAATGTGTAACACTAGGACATCTTTCTAAGGAATTCCCTAGGAGAAGACCTAGTTGTCTTTTTTGTAACACTATGGACCATGAAGTATTGGATTGTCCTAGAATGATTGCTAACTTTGAATAAATGAATATGAGACAAGAAAACCCTAAAGAATATCTAGAAACTAAGATTATGACAGAATCCTAGAAAGAATCAGAGAACGCATTGCTACAGATGAAAGAAACCCTAAATCACCACTGACATGTCAGATTATCAAAGATATTCAAATAAAAGGAATGACTTGAAGCAAGAATAGGAGACTTCGACATTGACTGTGTTGTATATGAGGAAACACAGGTGCATATTATGACAGATAGAACTTGGTAAGCTATAGGGAGTCCTGCTATGATTCCTTCCTTAGGAGGAATAAGAATATTCAAAGGAAAGCTAATAAACCTATGCGGAAATCTCACCCCGATACCTATGAATGCCAATGGAACTTTGATAGAGGAAGATTTTGAGATTATTATATTTATTGAGAAAAATGCCCCATTTACCATGCTACTAGGAAAACCTTGGATTGAAAGAGATCAGGCCAGAAGGCAAGAAGAAGAAGATTTAGAGCAGAAGAAGAAAGAATTAAAAGAATTCATGACTAGAAGGATCACACACTTGATTGAAGAAGAGAAGAACAAATCGAAGCCATTTAACACTAGAGACCCAGATGTCGAAGTTGCAAGAAGACTAGAAGAACCACTGAAGGTTGAAGTACCTATTCTAGATAAATAAGAAGGATCACTTGTGAATCTTAGGAAAGGATATCAACAACACAAACTCACTATGTCAAAAGAAGATACGAATCAGAATGGAAAAATGCCTATCGAGACGAAGCTCACTGGGAAGAAGGATAGAAAGATAAGTAAGAAGAGAGATAAGATTGACAAGTTGCAGAAGGTTCTAGAGGAAACCTTGTAGAAGGGAAGTTTTCAAAATTGGAGTTTTGTCAGGATATCAGAACAATGACACATGACACTTCGCCATGACAAAGCAATAAAGCCGTTGGAGACATTATAACCATTATACCAAAGCTCCAAATGGGTAGAAAGAAATTTATGGACAGACAACTCACCATCCGACAATTGGGACCACACCATAATAGTCAGAAAAGAGTTAATAAAGGCTTCATACCCATTGCAAGCGACCCATTGCCGAGTTACCTATTTATCCCATCGTGCCATGCACCGAGAACAATTTTTCCAATCGTGAATTTGAGCTCCCAGACTTGTTGATTTTACACAGTGGTCATTGCGCTATTGCCTTCTATCCTATTGTAGTGTCTAAGTTACCTTCCAAACCCGATATCGTTAACCTTGAGTGTGTATTTCGGATGATTTGAGTACTACAGAGAAAATTTTTGAAGAAGTTTTGATCGACCTCATGGATGAGAGAGTCATGTTGATGTTTGTAGGTGTACAAGAATCGTCAATGAGAGGACTTCCAACCTCTTTGTCTACTGCTCACAGAGCTAGACCATCCTGTCCATCAGATGAAAAGAGAACCAAGCACATGGATGATCTAGCGAATGAAAAATTGATCCCAAGTATATTACCCGCCTATATACCACCTCTGAGCAACATAGTAAATCGAGACAGTGTGCCTAGATATTTTGAATACACCTTGGTTATGATGTACCTACCAAAGGGGATATGCACAGTTTGAGAAGAACAAGATAAAATTGCATCGTTGAAGTTTAGTGACTTCAAACTTGGATATCGAAAAGTCTATAACATGATCACCCCACATAAGTACCTAGCCATAACTAAGTGGAAGAATTCGATGATAATCTCCCAGTCGTGGACTATGAACCTCGCACAGTCCACATTGATAAACATCATGAAGATTACTCACTTCAGACAACACCAGGAGGTGAATGCATGTGTCAAGCTACCGTTGTCTTGTTACCATGGAGGTTATTTGTGGCTAAACTACCGTATAACAGTTGATCTGACATTGATCAATTGGATCACAGGGTGAGTATGCAAGGACCCGATCCACAAGAGTTTTACCCTGGAAAAGTCATGGATCACGCTCTAGCACAGAAGATCAAATACACTTATGGTGATGTTGAGAAGGGCACTCGAGGTTACAAAGTAGCTTCTATCCAGAGTGGCATAGTGCACCTCGCCTTTCAGTTGATTGCAGGGAAGTTAGTATGAACAAACCGACCCACCTAAGTCATTGGTTTTGTAGTCGACTTTGCAGGCAAGTGTGTGGAAGGCCTCTAGATGAATTGGGTGAAGTACCTGGTGAACTAGTTAGAACTCGATTGCAAAGAAGTAAAAGATCAAGGATACAAATTTCATTTCAGTTGGCTTTTGATATTGATAGATTTTATTTCCTGGGAGATGACAGAAGGTATGACATTCCCAAACATCGAGCCTTTTGAACCACTGGTCGTGAAGTTCAGTACACTGTGGTACTCAAGTGACATGAATAAACAGTGGTAGTCAAATGTTGTTTTTCATATCTACTATAATCAGTTGAAGATAGCCATATAGTTCAAGCCTCACATGACTCTGAATACTCTACATCATTTCATACCTTTGATGAAGTTTAGCATAGATCAACATTTTATTTACATCACAACATGCACTGACGAACACAAGAAACAAATTCAATCCTAATACAAGATGATGGAGGAGGACTTGGAGGAGATCACAAAGGACTGGTCGACAGACCTCCTTATTCCAGTAGACCCTGCAGAGATATCAGACATCAAAAACCCAAAAACTGTGCAGGATACACCCGGACAAAGTAGAACAAAGAAGACCGAAGAGGTCCAAGAGATAGACAACGCATCCATAAAGACTTCTTCCATATCACCAAAATGAGGAGGTGATGGAAAATAGTTGAATGATAAAGAAGTCGAATAGAAGCAGGGAGATGATTTTGATGCCCTGAAGAAGAGGAAAGGTTCACCTCTGAAACCTTCCTCTCAGAAGAAAGAGAAGGCCACCATGACCAATATGCAGACTGTTCTCACCTCCGATGACTTCGATTTCCTCATAGCAGCCCTGCAAGATGATTCAATGGAAATAAAAGAGAAGCAAGATGCAAAGAAAGAGGAGATGTATGAACGAATTGAGACTGAACTACGAGGGGTACAATAGGCCCTACAGTCTAGCCGCGCAGTCTCCACTATGCCTGGTGAACCAGAATTGGGAGATGAGCCAGCTCAACTCCACCACCTAGCCGATACAGTTGAAGCTCTCCTTCGACGAGCACAGGAAGAAATACAGAAATCCACTCAGGATTTGACATAGGTACAAGGAGTACTAGTTGAGCAATGAAATGTTGCAGAACAGGAAAATCTTTCTCTCCAAGAGAATTTTGATGAAGAAAAAGAACAACTACAACAAGAAAAGGAACAGTTTCTCGCGGAGCAACTCAAAGTAAAGGAAGTAGTCAACAGAGAACTTTTCTCTGTGACAGTCTTAGAAAACAAGGCAGAAGACCGAGTTTCTAAGCAGGTGAACCAACTTGTAGATGCCATCCAGTAGCTACAACAATGCATAGCAGATTTGGGGCTACACACTGTACCTGAGACCCCACAAGATGTAAGAGGCTAGAGAGAAGCAACCACTTAAAGTGCAATTGAAAGGCTAAAGGATCTTACCCTGGAATGGAAGCAACTTACCAATCATAGTGCCTGGACCTATGAACAACTCATAGAGAACCCAGAATTGAAGGCACTGGAGTCGCAGCTCCAAGAGGTGAAGTATCAAGCCAAAAAGATACAGGTGTAGATGAAGTCCCTATCAGCTATGGAAAGAATGAAGCGCTCCCAAGAGAAATGCACTGCACAATAGCAAATCCATACTATCCAGAGTAGAGTTATGGAGGTAACTGAGAAACTCCAACCTGTACAAGACAAGGCCTATCAATTGTTTACAGAAGTAGAAGGCCAAGGAGAAGAGCTAGAGCAGGTTGTCACTACAGCTGACCAACGTCTAGAGGGACCTATCAATGATGCATTCATCTAATATTTCATTGAATAGGAGGTCGTAGCACAACAACAAGTTGAAGTAGCTCAAACCAAGCTCGAGGCATTTGAAGTATAACTATTCAGACAAGAGTGATTTGAGACAAGTCACAGGTGAGTGTTGGGGGCCTGTTGGCCCTTGACCAAGTTTCGGGAGATTCTTGGTCATGTTGACCTATTTTGGGACCTTGATAGCCTATCGAAGATGGAGCGCAAGATGAAGCAAAGATCATGGGATCTCGACCCCTTTTTGGGTCCCTTTTAGGATTTGGGAATATGTAATGGGAATGGGATGTTGGCCCATGGGTTTACCCATGTTTAGGCCTATTTTGTAAAGTATAAATAGATGTCTAGGAAATGTAAGGAGGGGGGAGTAAGCATCTATGTGATGTAAGGCTGATAATATAAGTGCAAGTATGATCTGTAGATGCTCTGTGCATATTGTGAGAGACTGTAGAGCTAAGTGCAAGTGGTTGTAACAGACTGTGAAAGGCTTTATGCTAGACCTAGCTCAGAGAAGGAGGATCTGGGGAGCTCCGTACAGATCTCTTGCTCTATGCAGAGTAGGGTTTTTGTGTCTCTATGCATGTATATGACTATTTGAAGCTAATAAAGAAGAAGAGTTGGTGGACATAGTCCTAGGGTGGGGGTGAACCATGTAAATACTGTGTTATTTTTCTCTGTGCGATGTGTTGATGTATTTATGTGTTAGTTGCTACGTGCTTGATATAAAGAGATAGATAGATCTGTTTATGATTTGTGCTTATGATTAATTTGGATGGTATATATGATATGGGTAAATGTACTTAGTGCTTGAATCTACCAGATCTCACCCAATTCTTTATGCTAAGTGCTTAATTACATTAGATTAGGGTGAATGCTGTGATGCTCTATTTTACCTGTGAGGTAGACATTGGTTAAATAATAACGAATTGATGGTGCTAAGTGCTCTATTAAGTATTATAATCACGGACCTATGTCCCAGCTATGTCCTAGATAAGGTTGCAGACAGCTAAGTCATGCAACCACCCCTGCCTCTACCTCGGGTGAGACTTGATCTGCTTCGCAGGTGTTGCTAAAAGGGCTGGTAGTTAGGGTTTTGTTGGTGTGTTGTTGTAGCATCGAACCTTGGGTTTGCCCTTGTGCCAACATCGAGTGATGATGTTGATCTTCGGTATCTATCCCTCAATTAATTTTTTTGATTATGAGATTAAGAGATTAGCTCCTCCTTGGAAAACCCAATCTTTCCACTTCGTGAAAAGTTTTGGGAAATATTCAGTTGCGTGCCCATTATTCCTATAGTGCGAGCACCATGGTCATCTTGGGTGAGGTTAGTCTATGGCCAAATGGCCTTTTTCATTGCATTTGTAGCATTGTATTGACCCTCTTCCTCAATTTATCCCTCCTTTGAATCCACCTCCAACCCCACCTCCTTGGCCTCTTCCAGGTCCTTAGGGGGTTTCATTTACTCTAAATGTTTTCCATTCTAATCTGTGAGCAAGTGCATCCAATGCTCTACATTGATTTTTGGCATGGGTCATGGATGCACAAAAATCACAGTGTATTGTATTGAGTGTAGTTGTGTACTTTTTCATAATAGTACACTACCTTGGTGCATGTCCATGTGTCTGAAAAATATCGCAATACTCTATTGTCTAGGAGGTTTGAGCACATAGGAAGGTATTATATAGCCCTGGTGTATGGAATGGTGGAGTCATGGATATGTTCACAACTCCTCCCGTTGGTCCTCGAGAGGGTCCTATTTGATTATGATGAGGTCCCATTCCCCTCATACACGAACATTCATTTTCCATATGCCCTTCTGTATAGCATCCTGTGCACCAAACTTAAGGTTGTCCTAGTCTTTGTGTGGTTAATTCTTGAATATTTTCTATTAATGATGATATTTGTCCCTAGAGTTGTGACAAATTTGCATCTACTAGAGGCATGGTCATCCTCATATTCCCTAGATAACCTACCATGGCTTCGATTTTCATCAATTTTTCCAAGGCGTCTATTAATGTGGCTATCCATTGTTGCGTTAAAGGAATTCTTGTCAGGGGTATTAATCCTTGGATGTACCATTCTCTCTAGTGATCTTCATGAATTGGATGCACTAGCCTCCCAATAACATATTTAAACTTTTGGCTATACTCCCAGGTAGATTCACCTTCTCTTTGTTGAATCTCCGACAACTCAGAGAGAGCATGTTGCTTTGACTGAGTTAGTTTGAATTCAGTGATGAACTTCAAACAAACTTGGCCAAGGGTGAACGCTTGTCCTTGCAGCCTAAGTTCGATAGCCTTCATGTAACATTTGAGGGAACAACCCCTCAAAGTAGTCTGAAAATATACTAACTTATTTGCATCGAGATTCCGTCGAGACCTTCATATGGCTTCGCATAAGAACCAGTGTTGCTCTACATCTTCATCTCTTTTACCTCAGAATTTTGGTTATCGAGAAATCAATCCTCCCATATTTCCAGCCATTGTGGGTCTCACTGCTCCTATTAGAATGAAACTTAATGATCCTAGTTGTGATATGCCTAGGGATCCCAATATCCTCCCAAATTTTACACTTATAGACTGATTCTGATTAACTGACCGTGATATAATGGAAATAGCACAAGTAGGCGATGTAGAATTTACCACGGGTATAGAGGACACTTGTGGGATGGGTGATTCAGGGTTGGTTCCACATGGGTGATGGGTGATTCGTCTTCCCTTGCTTCTCCACATTCTTCTTCTTTTCCACACATTTGGAGACTCATTCCTTTTTTCACTTCTCTCTGTTGCAATCTTAGACTAGCCAGTCTTTCTTGTCTTCTGACCTTCATCAACTCTTCCTTATTTATTTCATCTATTCCTCTTGATCCAATTTATTTTCGCAACACCTTAGACTACTTCACTAATTTCTTAACCTTTCCATGCCACCACTTCCCAACAATGACAACTCTCCTTAAGGCTTATTTTTTCCTTACGTTCGGTTCTTGATCTTCCCCCATATGTCAAAGAACCCTTTCCCCTTCTCAGGTTATGATCATACCCCAAAATCACCCTACCCCAAGCATAGGTGTTTAGGATGCCATCTCAGTCGAGGAAATAGTTGTCATCCCCTCATCCATTAATAATACTTTGATCCACAGGAGGATTTCCCTCAAGAGCCTACCGTGCACACCTTTCTTGAAAATTTCTTTCACTCTTGAAAAATATTGGTGATTCTTGGTTGTAAATTCAATGATTTATCCGTCTAGAGTCGTATGAACCCAAAAATCGACTTCTCACGTGATCTGGTGATCCAATTGATGGAGAGCTATGATTTTCTCTGTATCCCAAGTACAAGTATTCTTGATGCATTCTTGGAATTATGGAGCTTCTTGGAGCCAATCTATCCAATGGAATAGTTCTTCCAGAAATTTAACCTAGAATATCTCATACTGGTCGCTCGATATTTCTGAGTAAAATAAATAATATATTTATCTTTATTTCTTTTACCTTGCAACTCCATTTCCTTCCATATAAATGCATCACACTTTCTTTCCCACCATTTCCGAATATCATATCTATAGATCCGTGGAAGCATTCTCCTCGCAAGTTCCCTTTTAAAGCATAGGTCCCAGAAATGGAACCATTTTGTTGGAACAAAAGTGTTCATTCCAAGGTCTTTCTTAGGTTACCACAAAAAGGTACCGAATTATTCTAGAGCACTGAAATTTTCATCTTCCTGTGGAGGAAGAAGTCTCACCCGAAGCACAACTGAGACAGGAAAGAGAGAGAAGGGTAAGGATAATACTTAGACAAACATCTGAGTTATAAAGTCTCATTGTATTCCTGCACGAGATAAAATAAAACAATAACAATTCTAAATAATTCCTGACTGGGAAATAAACAAATATAGTTGCATTGTCATTCATAAAGAAGCATTTTAGTATATCAGACATAAAGATAATACATAACAACATTCCATTCATGCATTCGTACTAGATACACATGAAATGCATTAGAAATTTAGGCCTCCATTCATATTAATGATATCAAACTATGATACATTGATCGTCTGGTTATTTCCCATATCTCCAAAACTCAGCTAAGCTACAGGGTGGGTCATTACATCAGTGACTCTCATCACAACACCAGTACTAACAACAACAATAGAAGTAATAGTTTCATACTAATATCTCAGAAGAAAATACAAACACTACATCCTATCAACCCATTAACCCTTCATTAACCATTCATTAGCCTATTACAATCACATCAGTCTCATATATATAATATGAACTTTGCTGGTTGAGAACCTGAGAGTTCTTTCTTTTCTTGATCTTGTTACAACTTCTTTCCTCAAAGATGATGTTGCGTTGCCCCTCTAACCATTTTATGTTTCTTTCTTGATCTATATTTTATGAGAAGAATGAAATGAATACATATTATTAATAGGTTCTTAACAAAAAATAACAGAGATACACTAAAACTGGTTTTCTATTCAATAAGGAAATAAGATGAAACTGTAAAATGCAGCAGAAATAAGCTTAATGGAATGGTGGTGGCTTATCTTTGAGAAGAGATGTGATGGTTTTTCTCATTCACAAGAAGATCATTACAATGAGGCTCTGAAGGCATTTTTACAATAAACAAGAATTCCAAAAACACTAGACATACAAAAACCTAACCCTAGGAGATGAAGCGCCAAAAGTCATGTGGGCCCTGTTTGGGTAAGTTAGTACATCAACTTCTTGGGGTCGTAACGTTTTCATACGATATTTTTTTTAGGCGTATGATATCACATTGGAAAAGTGTCGAGGAGATTCATTTTTGGGGCTCAATCATGCCTTTGGTTATAATTGAGAAGATCTATCCTCAGAAACCTTCATTTAGGCCCTCAAAATGGCCCCGAAAGTTAAAACTGCTAAAAATAATAAATTGCCAAAATTGCCAGAAAAATGTTTTGAGCCAATTGGAAAAGGTGGGTGGCCATCGATATCCACCTAGATCATTTATTTTTTCTGATTTCCATCTCCTCAACATATTGTCCAACTTCTGCTCTCCAAAATGAAGCTGTAGTGTGTCATGCACAACTTCTATTCAACAAAACGAAGGGCCCAACAACATTCACATGTATTATGCCCAAAACTATCTAGTATAATCTTAGCACTCTTAATATTACCCCTTCTGCTTTCACTCTTTGGGCGTATGATGGACACCCATCACAACCCGATGTTTTTTTTTCAAAATTTCCCCATAAAGATAGAGATCAATAAAATTTTAACTAACTTGAGGTCATATATGCCCCATTAGACTACAAAATATTGATAGGATGTAGTTACATGTATGAAATGAAGGCATTGGCCTCATCTATGTTTCACACCATGATATTCCCTCATAATGGAAAGGTCATCATGGCCAACCAATTAACACATTATGAACCTCACACCTAATTTTCTTTGGATAATAACATCCCCCTCATTAAGGCACAATCATACATCTCACCAGCTCTAGAAATTTGTCTAGGAATATTTCAATACCCCTCGCTCATTGGTACATGCCAGGGTGAACCACCATGCATACCACCCTTGGAATCTACCAAAGTATGTGTATTTTATTCTATAATGGTAGAACCAACCCCTCATTCTACTTGTGGGACACCCACTGTTGGAACACTTGTTTTTTTTCGAATAATCTGGTCATCAAAGGTCAGAGCCACCTTTTTCTAAGTATTGAGATGATACACCTAAGCCTAAAAAATCAGATTTAGTGATTTCATATATATCATGGTCATACATATTTGAACCCTCAATATCCCGACACACGAAGTGGCAAAGTTTGCTCAAGTTTAATCATGGTTTTTTAACCTTTAAACATAGTTTATCACCTTTGATACATCGTGGCTCTTGTGTTTCAGGAGTCACACCTCGAATGCCCTTCGAATTTCCATTGCGCAAAGTTGTGAGTTTAGTTTAAGTTAAAACTGGTTAATAGCAAGAATAATGACTTTTAAGCCATATTTAATCTTCATCACGATTTCATGAATCGACATATGTTACCCCATAAACAACACATTTGTAGCTCTGATCCCTGAAGATGCGATTTTTCGTTAATTAATCGTGGTTAATTAAAAGCTTAATTCAAATCACAGTTAATCAACCAAATCGCAATATCGTGAAGTCGAGGTTCGCGGATTCAATGACTAGGAGTAAAATCATCTGATACTATGACTCCAATAAAGGGATTAAGGACTAAACACACTTAATACAAGGTTGAATTGAATTAATTAACAACTTAAATGACCTTCAACTCATATGGCCTATGGATCGAGAATTAAATGTTGCCGCGATCCTCCCAAATCACAAATTATAAAAAGTTTATGGAATTTATTAAGAAATTTAGTGAGGTGACTGATAGTAAGATCTTGTTTTATTTCTAAATATTTTTATTAAATAATTTAAACATTCTGTTAGCAAGCACTCACACAAAATTAAGTGCTCAAAGTGAAAAGGTTTCAGTCATTATCTTATATTTCTTTCTAATTTTCACAGAGCCAAGTTCACCAAGACAACCTCTGTCTGTGTTTTCATTTTCTGTGACAGGGGATCTAAATGCAAGGTTCTATATCATGGCTCCACAAAAAGAATCCAAGGTAGCTGCTGAGAGTCCAGGTCAAGGTTCAGATATTATTTTTGATACCTCACCTAGAAGTATCAATACTGTCAAAACATGGATGTATGTCCCCGACATTATGCAATCTAAGCTGATAGATTGTCCAGATGATTCCAGTGATAATGAGAAAGATGACTTGTCCACCAAATATGAAATCGTTTCTCAATCATAGATGCACAAGATAGCAGGAAGGCCATGGCATTTTCGCTATTATGATATGATCAGATGGGCGCTAGACCATGTAGACATCCCGACTCGGACAATTTTCAATGAGCAGAAGGTGGCAATTGGGACATTCAGACCAAAGTATTTACAGGAAATGTATACATTGTCTCCCACAACATACCTTACTCACAATACTATATTCTTGGAGGGTTTCAAAAATAAGGAATGCGAGCAGTTTGGGAAAAGCTTATTTGATCTGATCAAAGACTAGGTTTCACACCCAGTGAAATTCAGGGCCAATACTAATGGAATTTATTCAATCTCATCGTTGGTACCACAATTAATGTATATAAAAATGATGGTTTGGAAATTGTATGGGAAGGAGGACACCTCTCACTTATTTATCGCATGGGTACCACTTATGCACATAGTAGCAGAGGGATTCTCTTTCGACTAGGACAAATTGTTGTCACACAGTTTGGCCATTCGAATTACAGAATATCAAGCACAATAGGGGAGCAGGAAAGCATCCTCATTCTTCCTGTCCACTTACATCATGGAAACTATTTGATTCATGACACCTTTCCAATTAATGAACTGGAGCTGGATTCCAACTAATGCAGAGCCTATTCATGTCTACCACTCAAAACTCTGGGAAGATAAAGCCAAAAAATTCGTCTACGATATTTTCAATTGGGTAATGGTGCTAATGCATGTCTCTATCTTCGGCCATCCACCTCCCAGGATTTCAGATAACATCACGACCAACCTGAGTAGCATGGTAGATTGGTATATAGAAACATAATTTTCATATATTAGGGTTTTTGGCACCTCTATCCCCCCATATTCTCTACCGCTATTCTTACCAGACAAGCTAGTGTGTCGCGAGATCACTAGGCAAACTGTGCTCAGTGGGATAAGCAAGGAGGTCAAAGGAGTATCGAATAAGGTATGGCCACCTTTCCCCATTCACATTGGTACATATTCTTTATTAGATTTCAGCCATGCCAAAGCGGAGGCTATGACCTTGGAGGAAATGAAATTGGTGGACATTGAGTTTAAGAAACACGACCCTAATAAGGTTGTGAGTAATCACATGGTGAGATGTGGGATGAAGAGATATGAACATGAATACTCACCTCATGATGAAGTCTTTCGAGGTGCGAGGTCCTACTCTAAAGTCTTAAGCCGGGTTCAAGCTCTGTTTCTCGATGATATGGTCGATTTTTATACATTCCAAGAGCACAGGAGAAGTTTTCTCCCTAAAGTTTTACAGGGAAGAAACTCACAACCTCCAAGTACACAATAATCAGAAGATAAAAGTTCAGTAGGTGAGAGCCCTAGCAAACAAGAGACTCTGGACAAGACAGAGGAAACTAAGATCTTGAATCAGGAAGAAGAGATCACAAACCAAGAAGAAGGAAACACAGAGATAGTTACCAAGGAAATCAATAGCCCCATTACATCCATCACTCCCTTACAATTCACAAAGGGGAACCCTGATACAGAGTGGATATTCAAGGAGGACCTGACACCTATCTCTGTAGAAGAGTTTCCTCCTAATGAATTCTTCTTCAGTAAGAAAAGGAAGGTCGTGGTGAAGAAAGAAACATAACAAAGAGCAGGCACAGTAGCCAAAAAATACAAAATCCTAGCAGATGGGGAATCCTTGGAAGAGGAATAATTCATCGATGAGATAACAAGAACATTGGGGGCTTACGCAACAACCAACCAATATTCAGTCAGAACTTTGAGGGCACAGTTGAAACAAAAGAGCCTATTGATCCACAAATTGGAGGTTCGGTTAGCAACGACAAAGATGAATGCCAGGGATGAAGAAAACAAAGGTTTCGAGCAAGCCAGAGTGACTTATCAACAAGAAATCGAGAGACTTAAACCGACCTTGAGAAGATGCATCATTCGACACAAATAATCCAAACTCAGGTAAGTCAACAGGAAGAGAAAATAAAATTGTTGCAGTCTAAATTAATTTCTGTCGAAAACCATGTCATAGACATAACAATATTCCAATCCCAAGCCATGGAAATATGAAATAAGGTAGAAGTAGCTCAACAAGATCTACTTGCCAAAGTAGAAACAATACAGAATAATTTTCATATGATAGAACAAGCATTGAAGGATATCTCCTTGAGAGAAAGAGAAGTTGCAACAACGCGGGTTTCTTTCCAAGAAGATGTTATAGAAACAATGAAAGAAGAGGTGGTCATCAGTTTTAGGTTGTCTATCCCAGAGAAAACTAGAGGTAACATCCTACTGAAGGCATGGGAACATAATATATCCGACAGCAAAAAAAGAGATAAAGAGATGAGAGATGCTTGTGAAGAGACATTTGTCTTGATAAATTAACATAGCCAAAAATCTACTGGATATCAAGGAAAATGGGGAAAAAGGACAAATTGAATTATCCCATGTAAGTCAAGTCAATATCACCCAAGTGGATAAATGGTTGATAAGACCAAGCTTCCAATTGTGGTCTATCATCATGGAAGACCGACAAGTAGGAAAAAGATTGCCAAAGTTGGCAAATAATTGTTACACTTTCGAGGCAAACAGTCAAGCTGAACCTTCCAAGATGATAGCCCAGTTGGTAGAAAAGTTTGTTAATTGTATCGAGTAGGGGAAAGGGCAGACTTATGGAGGTAAGTAATGATAGATGCTAATCCCATCCTATTTTTGGAGCCAGAGAACAAGAAAAGAAAACACCCTACCCATGTGGAGGAAGACAAGAGACAAGGAAGTGAAACGCTTCATTTTCCATTTGTAGCCGAAAGTTTTAGAACGATTAGAATTCAAAGCATTTTAAAATTTTGTATAAGTATAATTTTGAGAGAGGGAGCAAAGGGATTTTCTCCTTTGGCCGATTGTGCTAGAGAATATTTCTTTTTCTAGAATTAATACAAGGCAGATCAAAGACTCTTTTTTCCCTTAAGACTGGGTTATGTGGTTCTTCCGTTATTTCACATTTCACATCATTTCTCATATGTGTCTTTAATGAATTATTAGCTGCAATTTAGTACAACCTCTATTGTGGTGGTCATTTATTTCAGTTATCTAATCGTTTACAACTTTTCCTCTGTATCGACTATCAACAAGTACAAGACTTGTGAATTGTTTAGATTTCTATATCATACGCTTCATTAAAGTTTTTATTACTTATCTTCTTCTTCTGTCACAAGGTGAGATTCTTCCCTGATTGATGCCTCAAATTGTTCAATAGATCTATGTTTTCTTTTGCTTCATACATGGTTTTAAAATTTAACTCAGTTACGGAAAATGACTTATGATTTCATTATACTATTAATTTGATTTTGGGATTCTTTCTTGTATAATCTAAAGGTGAAACAACAACCAATGCTTTACAAAAAATCTGTTCCTTTATGACTGTCCTTGTGGCATGACAACCCAACATAGAACCCGGTCTCTCAGATCAAACCAACCTCGCTTTAAACCTTTTCAATAACATTCTGAAAACTACTACTACCAAGGCCGAACTTGAACATTCAAGGGCAGCCATTGAACGGGATATAAACATTCAGGAACAGTTAGAAGCTAGACCTAGACAACTTAGAAACCATCCTTAGCTTCTTTTCCCAGTTGTTTTCTCTAGTTACATATTTCACACTTTTTTGATGCCTAGACTCAATACTTTATAGCCTTAAGTACAAAATCTGGAACAACATCTTTTTGGCACTGTTTCCGGGGAAGGAGATACAAAATCTTTTACCCTGGGAGAACGACATTTGCAATTTTCTACTTTTTGATAGTGAACAAATAGTGAACACCTTCTAAAGGATAAGTTTTTATTATTCACTTGGCGATAAAATCCATATGGTAAATACACTATGCCTTTTCTCGATACTGAAAAAATACTAAAATCAAGAGGTTCCCTTAAGCCAACTACTGCGGCCTACCAGCTTAGACACACACAACCCAAGGCCAAGACCCATGTGAAGCATTGACTTCGTAAGGAGCTCTCATCAAAACCCTCTTCGAAGAAACGAAGATAGTCGAGGCCAAAACCCTAAACCCAAATTTAGCTTTCCCGAAAATTAAATCTGAAACTCATACGACTACCCCCTACGTAAACGAAGGTGAAAATCCATCGGTAAATCTCGCATCGATTGATACCCCCATAGGTCTTCAGTTAGATTTCCCAACCCAACTAAGTCTCAAAGAGTATACCATGTACTCGGATTCCACACCTACAGGTTCCCCAATTTACATCTCTTGCAAGTCAGGGGAACCAAGCCCCTATATCCCATTTCCACCGTTTTTAGTCTTCTCGTCTCCTGAAGAAGCTAAAGATTCGCTATACATCTTCCAAAATCCTCTGTAAAACATACCGGTTTCCTCTCCTGGAGTATCTATGGCTACGACAGGAGGAGTGGGAAGCCAAGTGCCACCCCCACCACCCAGGATTTTCACTAAAGTAACTGACATATACTCTCCTCTGGTCCTCCCCATACCCCTGCATGACCTGCCTAAAAACTACATGAAAAACCTACCTAAGTTTACAGGGGAAAGAGACCTAACCGCAACCAAACATATAAATTTCTTTGACCAATTCAAAGACATCCTAGATCTCAAACATGAAGATGTTTATTCATGGTTGTTTGTCCAAACTTTCGAAGGATAAGTGAGAACCTGGTTCCAAAGTCTACCTGCAGGTTCGATATTATCCTATGATTATTTAGAAGATGATTTTCTTAGGCAATGGGGTGAAAGGAAGGACCATTTATATTATCTGACTGAATTTGGATCTTTGAAGAAAAAACGTTCAGAAACCATTATGGAATTCATTCAAATATTTAACAAATTATATAATAAGATCCCATTCGAGGTTAAACCATCCCAACCTTTTGCAAGATACCAGATATATAAAATATGAAGAACATAAATGAAATGCTAGAAATGACAGAATAACAGTAAAATATCTAGCATAATCTTCACAATACACAGAAATGATATACGAAATAGCAACAGAAATAGCACTTTGAATCAGATAGCAATGTTCACGGGCCTCTTCGAGGGGGAAACCTCCATTCGAGCAGCGCTCTATTACAATAATATTCCAAGATAGGGTTCTCATACCCTCGACTCCTATTTATACTAAAAAGAAGCATCTAGAGGAAGATCCTTCTAGAAGCGGAAGCTTCTATTAGGTCTTCTTACATCTGCCTTATTCTATTTTATTGAAAGGTCTTATTAATATT
>ML777329.1:371542-428772 GCA_009831015.1 Picea engelmannii | reverse complement strand
CCAAGCTAGGGTTCTCATACCCTCGACTCCTATTTATACTAAAAAGAAGCATCTAGAGGAAGATCCTTCTAGAAGCGTAAGCTTCTATTAGGTCTTCTTACATCCGCCTTATTCTATTTTATTGAAAGGTCTTATTAATATTGGCCTTTATTACATCCGAATACATTGATCTACCTATGTGCAGGTTAGGACCTTAACACCTTCAGCCAAGGTAACCTTTGCGGGAGCCTTCGAACCTGATTTCGCACTTTTATTGAGAGAAAGGAGAGGGGGCGACCTAACCCTAATGCAAGATGATTCCATGGAGATTGAGTCAAACATGATGGCTTTCGGTAAACTAAAAACAAAAATAAAAATGGGAAATAGAGAGACCAAACATTTTAAAGAACAAGTGGGACCTTCAGGATCAGGGAGGTCCTCAGATGATAAAATAGATGATATGGCTAGGATAATAAAGGAGCTATCAAATAAAATTTCTAGGATGGATCTAGATCAATCCAAAGCAGATCAATTCATTAAGAGGGATTTCATAAGAAACCCCAATCCTCAAATTCAACACAGACAGATTAAAAATGAAGACCAACAAATTCAAACTCCTTTAAAAAATGAAAATTTTATAGGAGGAAATGACTTTCAAGAGTTTGAGGATTTAGGAGAAGAGGTTAACAATTTGGGTGATGATTGTGTACAACGTCATCTAACCAAGGAATATTATGAGAGGTCTATGAACATAGAACAACTGTCAAATAAAGATAACAACATAAATAATGCAGGTGATTCTTCCTATCAAGGGATGGCTGATACTATAATGGCCGAGCTCCAACACAAGTACAATTTGAGGCCTAAAAATAAATCCGTGTCGACTACTCAACCAAAGAAAATCCTGCCAAGAGGCAAAACATATGAGCCTATTTCGAAAGACACCGAGATACAGAATACCAAAATAAAGGAGGCTAAGGCCCAAGCTGGGAAAATTAAGGTAGCTGTAACACAGACATTGGAAACAAAACTAATTGAAAATAAAGCAATGCAAAGAAATAATTCAGAAAGGAAGGAAACTGAAGCTTCAACTAAAGAAACAGATAAACTCATGGGGGGTTTCAGCCTGGAAAATGAGATAAACAAGATAAATATACCAATACCTCTGGTCGAATTGGCAAAGAATACTGTGTACTGAAAGCAAATAACCAAAATGATAAATTTTTCAGATTGATAAAGTTAGTCTGATGTGATAAATTTGGAAGCCCATAAGCCTAATATAACTTTTGACCCACATTTCGAAGGCGCTAGGGATACTGTCGCCCCTTTCTATATCACACTGAACATGCAAGATCGTTTGCTACATAATTTCATGCTAGACTCTAGAGCCTCACATAATGTGATGCCCAAGTCTATTATGGACATACTAGGCCTCGAAATCACCAGGCCATACAGAGACTAGTATTCTTTCGATTTAAGGAGAGTTAAGTGTATGGGCATGATCAAAGATCTAGTGGTAATTCTTGCACAAGTTCCTATAAAAAATGTTCTAATGGATGTAGTTATCACCGATATACCACCAAAGTATGGTTTTCTCTTATCTAGGTCTTGGGGAGCCAAGCTTGGGGATCTCCTCAATTAGACATGACCTATGCCATGATTCCTGTTTTTGGTGGACAGTTCACTCGACTATACAGAGAGACACAGTTAGCATATACAGTAAGTGATCCATAGAATGTTAATAATTTTCCTATTTATGTCTTCGACCAAGACCTGGGTAATTGTATTTTATCTTTTGATGATGGTGCAAATGATTGTATAGAAGAAAATTTTATAGAGGAAAATAAATCAAAAAAGATAGATGAAAATGTGTATAACTCTGGGATTTGGAAAATGTTCTTTGATGGAATTTCATCCTGTGAAGGAGCAGGTGTAGGAGTACTTTTTGTAGCACCTAAAAATGAATTTGTTACTTCTTTTTCTTACAGACTGCAGTGGGAGATAGACTACACAAATAGTGTATGTGAGTGCGAAGCCCTAGTCTTGGGACTAGAAGCTGCCAAGAAGATGAACATAAAGAACTTGGAAGTCTATGGAGATGCAGAGTTGATTTTGAAGAAGATAAATTGGTAGTACCAAACCAAACACCCGAGATTAAGATTTTACATAAATTGCGCCTGGGATCTAATAGAAATTTTTTTTTCATTGGTAAATGTTCATTACATTCCATGTACAAAAAACCTAAAAACTGATTCATTATCCAAAGTAGCTTCAACTTTCGCACCTCCTACAACTTTCAAACTGAAGTATCATATAGAACTGAGGCACAGACCCTCCATACTGAATAATATACAACACTGGCAGGTCTTCGAAGATGATGAACAGATCAGAAAATTCCTTGAAATGGTAGATGATTTCACTGAAACTCACATTGACCAAGAAAACCAAAACGACCATACTTGGATTATGCAAGAAGGGGAGGGTCCTCAAGAGTTCCAAGAAAATATTGTGAATCATCGCATGTTAGTTTTAAAAAAAAATCAGATTCTGAAAGGACTAATCCCTCTAGAAATATTGTTTGACCAAAATGACATGCCCCTAAAATCTACTTTACAACCTCAACCAGAAGAAGTTGAAGATTGCAACATAGGGACCAAAAAGGAACCTAGAATAGTAAATATATCAAAATATCTTCCCCCTGAGATGGAAGGGAAGTATGCAGATTTACTCTAGCAGTATAAAGACGTGTTCGCTTTGTCTTACAATGAGCTGAGAACTTATGACACCACGGTGATCGAACACAAAATACCTTTGAAGCCCGGTGTTAAACCTTTCAGATAGAAACTTAGGCAAATCAATCCCATTTCATTAACCATGGTTGAAAAGGAAGATAAAAAGATTTTGGATGCAAAAATAATTGTGCCACTAAGATACTCTGACTGGGTAGCTAACCTGGTCTCGGTTAGGAAGAAGAGTGGAGAGATCAGACTATGTGTGGATTTTAGAAATCTAAAGAAATCCTCCCTCAAAGACAATTATCCGCTTCCAAAAATGGATCATGTTTTAGAGAAGGTGGTTGGGACAAATAGAATGTCAATGATCAACGGGTTTTCACGTTATAATCAGATAGCTGTCAGTGAGAATGATAAAGAGAAAGCAACCTTCACCACCCCTTGGGGCACATTTATGCATGACAAAATGCCTTTTGGTTTAATGAATGCAGGTGCCACCTTCCAGTGTGCTGTGGATATCGCTTTCGTCGACGAGAGAGATAAATTCGTGGTCATTTACCTTGATGATCTGACTGTTTTTTCTAAATCTAATGAAGATCATTTGATACACCTCAAGCAAACGTTCGAGAAATGATGAAAATTTGGTTTGTCCTTAAACCCTAAGAAGTCTCACTTTGCGATGCAAGAAGGTAAACTCCTGGGCCATATTGTGTTTCAAGGTGGAATTAAAATTGATCCTAAAAGGGTTGAAGCTATAGACACTATAAATATCCCTAGAAATGTAAAAGAAATTCAATCATTTTTAGGGAAAATATTTTTTTTGAGGAGATTTATCCTGAATTTTGTTGAAATCATAAAATTGATCATAGATATGATGAGGAAGAACAACGAATTCAAATGGATGACATAATCCAAAGTGTCATTTGCACATATCAAGAAATTTATAAGTGAAGCACCTGTGCTGGTCAGCCCTGATTATCTCAAAGAGTTTGTTATTTTCTCATTTGCCTCTGAACACACGATCGCGACAATACTCCTCCAGAAGAACGAAGAGGGTTTTGAGCAACTGATAGCATTATTTAGTAAGAGCCTTAATGATGCAGAATTGAGATATGATATAATGGAAAAGCAAGAATACATTATGGTAAAGGCACTGAAGGATTTCAGAACCTACGTGTTACACTCCAAGGTAATTTCATATGTGCCCACCAGTTCTATAAAAGATATATTGGTGTAGCCCAACAATGATGGGAAGAGGGGATGGTAGCTCACTAAAATTCAAGAATTTTATCTAGAGTTCAAACCGACAAAGCTCTTAAAAGGAAAGGATTGGTTAAGCTCTTAGCCGAATCAAATTTCAGAGCACTCGGAATAAATAACCTACAAGAATACGAAGGATGTGTGGACATAGATGAATTCGATGACCAAATAGCTCCAACCAGAATCGAAGAGAAGTTTGTCTTATCGGGTTGGTATAAATACATAGTATCATACCTTCTGACCCTGAACTGCTAGAGTGATTTATCTCCATATAAAGCCAGGACACTGAAATTACATGCGGTAAAGTATTGTATATCCGTAAGCCGATTTTTCTAGAAAGACCCTATAGGATTCCTTTTGGTTTGTTTGGTAGAATCAAAAGAAAAAAAGGTCAAAAATGAATTTCATGAAGGAGTATGAGGAGGAAATCACACATGGAGAGAAACGACTTATAAAATCAAGAGGGTAGGATATTACTGGCCTAAACTCTTTTCAAATGTCAATACCAAATTCGAAGCTTGTAAATCTTGCCAATTGTTCATAGGAAAGTAGAAACTCCCAGCTTTACCTTTGGTTTCGATTAAAACGGATGCCCCATTTCAACAATGGGGGTTCGATTTTATAAGTGAAATTAACCCACATTCCATCTCTCAACATAGATGGATCCTGACTGCTACCGATTATTTCACCAAATGGGTGGAAGCTATTCCAACCAGAAGAGTGAAAAATTCGATAGTGATAGATTTTCTGGAAGAGAACATACTATCTAGATTTGACTGTCCCAGAAAAATAGTTACAGACAATGCCCAGACGTTCAAATCTATGGCGATGGTCATCTTTTTCCAAAAATACAATATTATGCCAGGCCATTCTACAACATACTACCCCCAAGGCAATGGGATCGTCGAGTCATCGAATAAAATCCTAATTACCATAATTAAGAAAGTGTTGAACGAAAACAAAAAATATTGGCATGTGCATTTGAAGTACGCCTTGTGGGTGAATCAGATAGGCACCAAGAAATTGATTGGCACTTCTCCTTTTCAAATGGTGTAAGGGACCAATGTAGTGCTACCCATAAATCTGTCCCTACATGTGATGAAACTTTGGCAGGATGAAAAAGAAGAACCAAATCATATCACAAGAAGGACAAATCAGTTGATCAAAGTTCAACAGAACAGAATGGAGGTAGATGTAAGGCTTCAGAGGTATCAAGAAAATATGAAAGCATTGTTTGATCATAAGGCTAAAGACATGGAATTCCTCCCTAGTGGTTTAGTTTTAAAATGGGAAGACTCGACAAAATATGGCAAATTTGACCATATCTAGTATGGTCCATTCAAAGTCATAGCTTCTGAAGGGAAGAACTCGTTTCTATTAGAAAATTTGGATGGTAAAACCCCTAATGCCCCCATTAATGGGCGTTATCTGAAGCACTATATGCAATAAATAATTTCCAAATTTCCACTGTATATACCAGTTTGTGTTTATGTTTTTATTGTTGTTTGGTAAGTTTTATTTTCTTTTTCATCGCAAATAAAACACGTTAATGATACAAAATTTTAAACACATTGAATTCCATAAATTTTAAAATCCTGACGCTCTTCGTGTTGCTTTCTTACAAGATTCTAGTTTACAACCCAAAAATCATAAAGAGGATAATGGACGATCATGTATTGGGAAACCGATTCGCCCGAAACAGGTGATAAAAGATAATTTACTAAGATTAGAACGAAATGGTAAGGTAAAGGTACGAATTCCCCAAATATTTAGATTGCAAATGAAGGTCACCTAAGTACAATAACAGGCTCATGAGTATGAAAATTTTCACTCGATGGGTTATCAAAAGAGTAATTTTTTACTATGGATTCTAAAAAGTTCCCCTGGATAAGATAAAAATAATCAAAATAAAACAAAAGAAGTGAAGCATCCTAAATAAGAAAAAGGTTCCAGGAGTTAGGATTGCATTATAACACCTGCACTTACTAAATCTGAAACCTCCCTTACCGCTTTGTTCCGAATCTTTGATTCTTTCCCCTTGAATCCTGATATCTTCCCATGGTTTTCACAAAAGTAAAAGAGGTTGCACTTTAGCTCTGAAAGCTGACAAATGATTTTTCTGAATGCCAACAAAAAGGGTGGTGAGTTCTTGTGAACCATCAACTCTCACTAAACTTGGATATGCTTAGGCTAATCCTAACTCCATTGGTTTTTTCAAATAAGTCTTGTCGATTAGTCTTTCTCAAAAGAAGGCCCTTGGAAACAAACTCTCCCCTAAAGCTTCCTTGCGAACTAAGATGTTTATAAGGTCAAAGGAAAATTGATCCAAAGTAATCAAAGTGAGTGAACATACGTCGACTGCAAATTTATATGCAAATATTACCCCTGGTATACCTTCTACTAATTGATTTCCCCCACTTCATGGCAAAGGAAAATATAAAGGAAATTCACGAAATGATTTCCCTCATCTCAACATTTAAATGCAAAGTTACGGCTCAATGTGGTGAAAGGAAATTCAATAAAGGGAATCAAACAACTTCACTGGGGTACTGAACAGGTTCGCTGGTAGTGAAGCAATGCTTAAAATATCTGTAAGCCTATTACACATGAATTGTACCATACTTTGGTAATTAGTTTTCTTTGAAACCTGATCTACATCCAAGGTGTGTGTAGGACTCCCTATTTAAAAACATTGAAGTTAATTCACCTTGATGCAAGAAAAATCAACAGAACCTGTTCAAATACCCAATGTTGTTTTGATCATCTTGAGAAGACCTAAATTTAGTATTAAAGGATCAGGAGGAATAATTTTGAGATAAGAGATTGATTAAGTTCAAAATATTTCAGAAGTAAATATGAAACCCCCTTTCTCCCTCCGTATCCTCTTCCCGCACAGGTTTCGCAGAAGCAAAATAATGACTCCATTTACCTAATAAAGGCACTTGGTCTACTATTCTTCTCATCCTGCAAGGAGACGAGATCCTTAGTTGAAGCCTATGTTGGAACACTTGTTTTTTTTCGAATAATATGGTCATCAAAGGTCAGAGCTGCCTTTTTCTTAGTATTGAGGTGATACACCTAAGCCTAAAAAGTCAGATTTCATGATTTTGTATATATCATGGTCACACATATCTGAACCCTCGATATCCCGACACGCGAAGTGGCGAAGTTGGCTTAAGATTAATCACGGTTTTTTAACCTTTAAACATGGATTATAACCTTTGATACATCGTGGCTCTCACATTTCAGGAGTCACACCTCAATTTCCCTTCGAATGTCCGATGCACGAAGTTGCGAGTTTAGTTTAAGTTAAAACTGGTTAATAGCAAGAATACTGACTTTTAAGCCATATTTAATCTTCGTCACGATTTCACGACTCGACGGTTATTACCCAAGAAGAAAAACATTTGTATCTCAGATCCCTAAAGTCATGATTTTCGTTAATTAATCAAGGTTAATTAAAATCTTAAGTTAAATCACAGTTAATCAACCAAATCACAATATCGCGAATTTAGGGTTTGCGGATTCAACGACTAGGACTAAAATCATCTGATACTGCAAAATCTGAAAAAGGGATTAAGGACTAAACAAACTTAATAAAAGGTTGAAATAAATTAATTAACACCTTAAATGACCGTCAACCCATATGGCCTATGGATCGAGAATTAAACGTTGCCACGATCCTCCTGAATCGCAAATTATAAAACATTTATGGAATTTATTTAGAAATTTAGTGAGGTGACTAATAGTAAGATCCCATTTTATTTCTAAATATTTTTATTAAATGATTTAAATGTTCTGTCAGCAAAGAATCACATAGACTTAAGTGCTCAAAGAGAAAAGGTTTCAGTCATTATCTTAGATTTCTTTCTAATTTGCGTAGACCCAAGTTCACCAAGATAACCTCTGTCTGTGTTTTCATTTTCTATGACAGGGGATCTAATTGCAACGTTCTATATCATGGCTCCGTGAAAAGAATCCAAGGTAGTTTTTGAGAGTCCAGGTCAAGGTTCAGATATTATTTATGATACCTTGCCTAGAAGTATCAGTACTATCAAAACATGGATGTATGTCTTCGACATTCTGTAATTCGAGCTGATAGATTGTCCAGATGATTCCAGTGATAATGAGAAAGATGAATTGTCCACCAAATACAAAATCGTCCCTCAGTCAGAGATGCACAAGATAGTAGCAAGGCCACAACTTTTTCCCTATTATGATATGATCAGATGGGCACTGGACCATGTAGACATCTCGACTAGGACAATTTTCAATAGGCAGAAGGTGGCAATTGGGAGATTTAGACCAGAGCATTTACAGGAAATGTATAAATTGTCTCCCACAACAGACCTTACTCACAATGCCACATTCTTGGAGGGTTTCAAAAGAAGGAATGTGAGGAGTTGGCTGAAGAGATACGAACACGAAGACTCACCTCATGACAAAGTCTTTTGAGGTGCGAGGTCCTACTCTAAAGTCTTAAGCCGGGTTCAAGCTCTGTTGGTTGTTGGCTGTTGATATGGTCAATTTTTATACATTCCAAGAGCACGCAAGAAGTTTCCTCCCTAAATTTTTACAGGGAAGAAACTCACAACCTCCAAATACACAGGAAGCATAAGATAAAAGTCTAGCGAGTGCAAACCCTAGAAAACAAGAGACTTAGGAAAATACAAAGGAAACTAAGATATTGAATCAGGAAGAAGAGATCCCCAACCAAGATGAAGTAAACCCATAGATAGTTACCAAGGAAATTGACAGCCTCATTGCATCCATCACTCCCTTACAATTCACAAAGGGGAACCCTGATACATATTGGATATTCAAGGAATACCTAACACCTATCTCTGTAGAAGAGTTTCCTCCTAATGAATTCTTCTTCAGTAAGAAAAGGAAGGTCATGGTGAAGGAAGAAACATACCAAAGAGCGGGCAAAGTAGCCAAAAAATACCAAATCCTAGCAAATGGGGAAGCCTTGGAAGAGGAAGAATCCACTGATGAGATAGTAAGAACATTGGGGGCTTACACAACAACCAACAAATATTCAGTCAGAACTTTGAGGGCATGGTTGAAACAAAAGAACCTATTGATCAGCAAATTGGAGGCTCGATTAGCAACGATAGAGACAAATGCCAGGGATGAAGCAAACAAAGGTTTCAAGCAAGCCAAAGTGACTAATCAACAGGAAATTGAGAGACTCAAATATGACCTTGAGCAGATGCATCAGTTGTCACAAATAAGCCAAACGTAGGTAAGTCAACAGAAAGAGAAAATAAAACTCTTGTAGTCTAAATTAATTTCTATTGAAAACCAGGTCATAGACATAATAATATTCCAATACCAAGCCACAAAAATACGAAATAAGGTAGAAGTATCTCAACAGGATCTACTTGCCAAAGTAGAAACCATACAGAATCATTTTCATATGATAGAACAAGCATTGAAGGATATCTCCTTGAGAGAAACAGAAGTTGCAGCAGCTCAGGTTTCTTTCCAAGTAGTTGTTATAGAAACAACAAAAGAAGAGGTGGCCATCAGTTCTAGGTTGTCTATCCCAGAGAAAACTAGAGATAACATCCTATTGAAGGCATGGGAACATAATATATCCCAGAGTAGAAAAAGAGCTAAAGAGATGAGAGATGCTTGTGAAGAGACATTTGGCTTGATAAATAAAAATTTGTTAGATATCGATAAAGAAAGTAGTGTTGGAACACTGGGAAAAATTAACATAGCCAAACATCTGTTGGATATAAAGGAAAATGGGGAAAAAGGACAAATTGAATTATCCCAGGTAAGTCAAGTCAATATTTCCCAAGTGTATAAATGGTTGATAAGAACAATCTTGCAATTGTGGTCTATCATCACGAAAGGCCGACAAGTAGGAAAAAGATTGCCACAGTTGGCAAATAATTGTTACACTTTTGAGGTGAACAGTGAAGCCAAACCTTCCAAGCTGATAACCTAGTTGGTAGAAAAGTGTGTTATTTGTATCGAGCAGGGGCAAGGGAAGACTTCTGGAGGAAAGTAATGATAGATGATAATCCCATCTTATTTTTGGAGCCAAAGAACAAGAAAATAAAATGCCCTACCCACATGGAGGAAGACAAGAGACAAGGAAGTGAAACAATTTCATTTTACATTTGTAACCAAAATTTTTAAAATGATTATAATTCAAAGCATTTTAGAATTTTTTATAAGTATAATTTTGAGAGAGAGAGAAAAGGGCTTTTCTCCTTTGGCCGATTGTACCAGAGAGTATTTCTTTTTCCAGAATTAATACAAGGCAGATCGAAGACTCTTTTTTTCATCAAGATTGGGTTATGTGTTTCTTCCATTATTTCGCATTTCGCATCATTTCTCATATGTGTCTTTAATGAATTCTTAGATGAAATTTAGTACAACCTCTACTGTGGTGGTCATTTATTTCAATTATCTAATCGTTTACAACTTTTCCTCTGTATCAGCTATCAACAAGTACAAGACCTGTGAATTGTTTAGATTTCTATATCATATGCTTCATTAAAGTTTTTCTTACTTATCTTCTTCTTCTGTCACAAGGTGAGATTCTTCCCTGATTGATGCCTCACATTGTTCAAAAAATCTATGTTTTCTTTCACTTCATGCATGGTTTTAAAATCTAACTCAGTTACGGAAAATGGCCTATGATTTCGTTATACTATTAATTCGATTTTGGGATTCTTTCTTGTATAATATAAAGGTGAAACAACAACCAATGCTTTACAAAAACTATGTTCCTTTATGACTATCCCTGTGGCACGACAACCCAACATAGAACCCAATCTCTTAGATCAAACCAGCCTCACTTTAAACCTTTTCGATACCATTTTGAAAACTTCTACTACCCAAGCCGAACTTGAACATTCATGGGCAGCCATTGAACGAGATATAAACATTCATGAACAATTAGAAGCTAGACCCACACAACTTAGAAACCAGCCTTAGCTTCTTTTCCCAGTTGTTTTCTCCAGTTACATCTTTCACACTTTTTGTATGCCTATACTTGGTACTTTATAGCCTTAAGTATAGAATTTGGAACAACACCCACCATTTAGGAAAAAATAATAGGGTCTACTCTAGAGACTCCCCTTGTGACTGACCAACAAACAGTTTGGAAAACCGTTTCTCAAACCATTACCCAGGTATCATTCTTATACCCACCATAAGGAGTTACTACATGCTAGGCAGTATCTACCCTCACTCTCCCAAATATGGTTACAACTATCCCTATTAGGTATCTTTACCCACTATCTATGGTAAGAGTATCATCACTTCCCCCTTAAACAACTGCACTACCCATGCAGACCCTGGTTCAACCACCATTTCCTCTACTTAGTCACATAGTTGGGGGAAAGAATACCAACACTAGTCTAAAGAAGAAAAAACTCAAGTGAAATGCTTATACCACACCTCAAGTTCCACCCCCCACATGCACACTCTGGAAATCACCCCACTAGATTTTGTCACACTCTTTCAAAGTTACAAAACCTTATCCATATCCCCTGGGAAAAACCATTGTCTCGCACCTCGGTAGAAACATCTACCAATCCTACTAAATAGTATACCATCCCACACAATACAAAATTTCTTACCAACTTGACATGTGCCATATATTCACAATATGGCTATTATACTCATCACTATCCTGATTTACCTCAATTTCAAGAAACATTGGTAGTGATTAACCAAAAAACCCTATCGGATCCTAGTCAGGTGGTATGACAGCAATATGCATTCACTTCTATCAATGCACGCCATACCTTCCTAGGAAAACCATGGGGACAATTGTACCATTTCACTTATATGTGTCCCTTGATCATCAAATACTAGATTATTTGATTGAATTCCAGTCGAAATATTCAAGAATCCCTCCATGCTATAAGGTCCCTTATCATTACCACCACCCATAAGGGTGTGTCTAAAACACCTACTCAAGTGAAAATACCCATCCTTCTTTTACCCTCATCTTCA
Organism: Picea engelmannii; assembly: GCA_009831015.1. Taxonomy (NCBI): domain Eukaryota; kingdom Viridiplantae; phylum Streptophyta; class Pinopsida; order Pinales; family Pinaceae; genus Picea; species Picea engelmannii. The sequence goes on along the minus strand of ML777329.1, from coordinate 416,815 downwards.
CCAGTGCAGTCATGACAAGTCACACTTCCTTCACCCGACCTAACTCACAGAAACAAATACTCCCTCCTCTTGGAGACCATGGTACACAAACATGTTGATCTTATTATTATACTGAGAGTAGGGGATGAATCAATATATGATACTTTTTTAATTTAATTGAGTATTCATCAATCATTTATTAACTTAAAAAAAGTAAATTATGTAAAATCAAATCATGATACACAAAGTTTATCTTGGAACCATTGCGGTAGAAAACCACAAAACATTATCTTTATAAATGTATATAGGCACAAACCTATTGTTATAAAATTTATAGTATCCAACTTATTGGAGACACCAATATCATCCAATGAGCACCAATTCAAAAAGATATTATGTAGGAACCAACCTACTAGACACATCAATATCCTTGGAAAAGAACCAACTCAGTAAGACATGTATAGACACCAATATCATATCCTCATAAAGAGATGTATGTCCAAAATTATCTAGTATAATATTGGAAATTCTAATCTTACCCCTTATTCTATCACCCTTCAGGCCTATGATGGCCACCCATATCAACTCAAGGGTATTTTTCAAAATTTCCCCATAAAGATATCCATAAAGACATTTTTAATCCACATCGAGGTCATAGATGCCCCATTGGACTACAACATTTTGATAGGACATATTTATGTGTATGCAATGAAGGTGGTGGACTCATGGTCAACCAATTAACACAATATGAACCTTTCACCTTAACAAATTTGGATAATATCCCCCCCCTCATTGGGGAACAATCATACATCTGATCGATTATAGGAATTTGTCTAGGAATATTACAATACCCCTCGCTCCTTGGTACATGCCAGGGTTACCCACCATGCATACCAACCTTGGACTCTACCCAAGAATGTGTAATCACTTGTTTCATGGAAGAACCAACCCCTCACTCTACTTTTGGGACACCCACCCTTGAGGAAATAATACCACATTCTACTCCTGAGACTAATCTCATGATTTACCAACCAACTATTTGAAAAACCCATCCTCAACCCCTTACCCAAATATCATTATTCTACCCACCACCATGAGTTACAACATACTAGGTAGCATCTACCCTCACTCTCCCCAATATGGTTATATCTATCCCTATTTGGTATCTTGAACCACCATCTTTGGTAACACTACCATCACTTCCCCCTCAAACAATTGCACTACCCATGCACAGCCTTGTTCAAACACCATTTCTTTAAATTAGTCACATAGTTGGGGGAAAGAATACCAACACTAAGGGAAAGAAGAAGAAAGTAAGGGGAAATACTTAGACCACACCTCAAGTTAGTCCCCCCCACCCATTCACACTCTATGAAGTACCAAGTCATCCCACCAACTTCTGTCCCACCCTTCTGGAGTTACCAAACCTTACCCATCTCCCCTGGGTAGCACCACTATTTACCACCTCAGTAGCAATATCCACCAACCCTACTCAAGATTCTAACATCTCGCACAATAAAAAATTTCATACCAACTTGACATGTGACATATGTTCACAATATGGCCATTATACTCATCATTGTCTCATTACCTCAATTTTGAGAAACATTGGTAGAAATTCACCAAACAACCCTACCAGACCCTAGGTAGGAAGTATCACTATCATTAGTATTGACTTCTATGAATTGATGCCATACCTTCCCATGTGCACTATGTTGAGAATTGGACCATTTCACTTACATGTGTCTCTTTATCACCAAATACCAAATTCATTGAATGCACTCCATTCGAAATATTCAAGAATACCTCCATTCTATAGGGTCCCTTAGCATTAACACCACCCATCAAAGTGTTTCTAAAACACCTACTCAGGAATAGGAACCTCTCCTTATTTTCCCCTCAAATTCATCAGTGTGGTCATGACAAGACACACTTTCTCCAACCCCACCTAACTCATGGAAATAAATATTCCCTCCTCTTGGAGACCATGGCACACACATGTATTGAACTTATTCTTATANNGAATCTGTATACGATAATTTTTACTTTAGTTGAACATTCATCAATAATTCATTAAATTTAAAACAACAAATTCATGGAAACTCAAATCATGGTACACATAGTTTATCTTTGAAACCCTTGCAGGAGAAAACCACAAAAAAATATATTTATAAATGACTATAGGGACCAACCTATTATTGTAAATATTGTAGGAACCAACCAACTAGAGACACCAATATCCTTTGGTGATCACTAACCCAACAAGATATTGTGTATTATCCAACCTACTAGATACACCAATATCCTCAGTAGAGCACCAGCTCAGTAAGACCTATATAGACATCAATCTCATATTTCCATACACAAAGTACTTCTGACTTCATCTGCATGATTCATACTTCATGCATTTCACATATTCATCATACCCTTAACTTTCATGTTGTAGTGTCTCTCCTTGTTTCATACCCCAGACATAGCTTCAAACCCTAGTCATATTTATCCTTCATGCCTTAGTGAACCTCATTGCATAATTCCCAAAATATAATTCCAAACTGCAGCATCACAACATCAAAACAATGCATGCTTTAGCATCATCTACCTTAGTCCTTCATAACACACCCTTAAAATTCCAAAATCTCCTCTTGGGCACCTTTAGACTCCAAAAAGACTCCCCAAATCATCTTTCGCACCCCAATTCTCTTCTGCACACCTCAAACTTGATATTCCTTCTTGGATTATCTTCAAATGCACACATCTATCCTGTATTTATATTTTTTTTTTCTCACTTTTAAGGATGAACTGTAAACACTGGTTGGGACGACCTGAAATTTATGGTTGAGTTGTCTGATATAAAAATTTATATCTCCTCATTCCTAAGGATTTAGAGGGAGTTCCATATACTGTTTGAAAGGTCTCAGAATAATATTTCCAACCATATAACCTATGCTCCCATTTGAAGTAGGTATTTAGAGTAAGAATGCCTTCAAATATAGGGTGTCCAAACTGAGCATCAAAAATCCAAAAACATTATTTCCAATAATCTCCAATCTTGAAATATTTATATTGGAAATATATACTCTCCCCATATCTTTGAAATAAATTATGAAAATATTTCCAACAATTTTTGACTTGGTGGTTAGCACCTCCTTCGGAAATCATGACATGTTTTAACAACCTCTCATGGATCCATTAACTATGGAAGTTGTATCGAAAACTAATATGTCATCCTTTTGGTTTAACAAAAAATGTGGGAAAATAACTTGTATTAGAGACAAAGGTCACATGTTTGAGTTTTGATGGTTGGTTCCAGGTACCTGAGTTGGTTTTGAGGGGGATAATGTTGACTTGGTGGTTAGCACCTCCTTTAGAACTCATGACATGGTTTAAAATACTATAATGGATCCATTAACTCTAGTGGTTGCATCAAAACCTAACCAATCTACCTTTTGGTTTAATGGAAAACATGGGTGTTGGCATGCCCTCGATTATAAGACCCTATTTTCAGGTTGTCTTAACCAACAAAACCCCTCAGACAATGGCCCTTTCAGCATCACCTGCATGCAATTGAAGTCTCACCCAAGGCATCTATTGGGGCTGCAGGAATCAATTTTTTGTAGCAGTGAGGAAATGTGAGGTGATCATCCTATTCATTCTTATATATCTATTTTGTGCGCATTATTTTTTATTTGTTATTCCTTGGTTAGTGAATTTAGTTATATATTAGCATTATACTTCAAATTTCAACATAAACCAATTATTCTAACGTTCATAACTATTACGCGGTGATCAAATAAACAAATCTAGTCTAACATACATCAAGAGAGTATCCATGATCAATCAAATACGAGACAAGAAAACACAATATTTAATGTGGTTCACCCAACTTTGGGATATGTCTACAACATATGGCTTGTTTATTATTATTTATGTCACCTTCTTAGGCTTTCACACTGCGCTTCCAATAGAGATATCATGCAATCTATTTCTCCATCTTTCCTAGCCACTCTACAATGCAAGCCTCTCTCTACAACTTTCCCTAACACTTAGACATATACTCTTCCATTCTCAACGTATTCTATCAGTTTCCTTACAAACCAATCTCTAATCACAGAACAAAGAACTTCATCCTAGTCAAATCTCTCATAGAACTCTCAATAGATTGGAACCCCTATTCTCCCAACCCATTACATATTTATACATGAATTATAGGGATTATACCCTACTTTTCTCACCCCAAAACCCTATTACAACTCATGAAAACTCACGTTGACTCCTTGATTGGGATTTATTTTCCCACTTTTACATGGACATGTTTCTTTTTCCTTCTTGACAGTTGGTCTTCTTACTTTTACATGTTGAACTATTATCCTTCTTTTCTGCTTGCTTTATTCTCTTACTTTATTCTCCTGCTTTATTTTTCTACTGTATTCTTCATCTAAGTATGTTCTTACTGTGCACTTTAATCCTGAACGTGCCTCAACTACACACTCTCAAGAATAAATGTACCTTTACTGTGCACCTTGCTCCTACCCTGTCTTCTTTCTTTTCTTATTGCACATATCCTCCATACTTAGGATTTTTATGAAAATTGAATCCAAAACAACTTTAAACTGAATCCAAAATGCTTGTCTAATAGGCCCCCAACACTCACATGTGGCTCATCTCGAGCCACTCAGGCTTGTTGCATGCTTCTCCATGCCTCTTTGAATTTTTGGGAGGCATCATTTATTATCGCAACATCCTTTCTTATTTCTTCTTCTATTCCCAAAATTTATTCTACACCCTGTGCAGTCAGAGTCCTGATCTTCTCTTATGTGTCATGCACTACTTGCTGCACTTTTCCCTGTGTAATTGAGAGTTCTCCTATCACCCTTAGTGCCTCATCTTGTAGCGGTCCCAATATTTGTTGAAGGATCTTCTGTTAATCCCATAATTTTTCAATTTCATCATATGACTAACTTTTTTCCAAAATGGTCATCATTCATTTAGCAGGTGGGAGAGTGTTTATTCTCTTCGAAGCCTTTTGCACCTTTTCTTGGGAATCCCTCAATATAGCTTCCATGGCCTTCATTTCTGGATCCTCCACCGGGTTGGTCCAGATATGTGCACTTTCCTCGTAGAGATTTTCACATTCCCTCTCCAAGTTCTTGATATTTTCTATTATTTTCATCATTATTCTCTCTCTTCCTGACCTTTCTTCTAACAGTGCTATTAATTCTATGCACAATTGAAAGTCCTCAATTTTTTTGTGTAACTCTTTGATGACTATGCGTATCTTGGAGACTTTTTCCTTCATGGTGGCCTCCACTACTAATGGTACTTATGGAATTTCCTTATAAAATTTTTGAACGGTCTCTTTTGTCTTATGCGCCATTACCTCATCTTCTTCCTTATCTTTTAAATTTTTCTCAACCCTTTCCTTGGCCAAATTATTCTTCTTCATCGTTCCTTCCACATTTCCTTCAATTTCACTCTTTTCCTATAGAGAAATTTCATATTGTTGCTGCAATTGAGCCCTTTCATCCATCTCTTTGGTCATTTATTTGTTTGTTTCATATGCATGGAGCCTAATCTCTTGAAATACACCTACTTGCAAGATAGTATGTGTATAGGAATCTGTGACACCAATATGTTCAGGTGGCTCAATGTTTTCACTTATTCTTGTAGTTCTAGCATTGGTAAATTGAATGCGTCTATCACAATTTGAAATGTTCTACGCACAACTACTATCTTAGTCAATGGGGTATTGGGAGTTTGTGCTTCGTCAACTAGACTCACGGATGGTCCTTCACCCAATCTTTTCTCTAGTGTTATATTGGCTGCTTCCAAGAGTTGTTGCAGTTATGTTAATTGTTCCTACACTTGTTGATGTAGTTCTGCTTGTTTTTTTTGTTGCTTCCTCAATGGCCTCCTTTGTGACATCCCTTATTTTGTATTCAATTATGTCCATGTTTTCATAGGTTAGATTATATATAAGAAATTTCCTACGTGCTTTCATTTTTTTGTGCACACCTCCTGTTGGACCCTTCCCCTTATCTTTTTGTTTTACTCCTATTGTGGGGATTGTTTTCTAAACTACTTCTTTTGATAGTCCTGGCATATTTCCTGCACCATTATTTTGGTCATTTCCCTACCTCTTGTGCATTTCTTATTTATCCCCATCCTGTTATTCTTCCTCTTTCAGGTGGTATGTTTGTTTTGTTGGGATTTTCCACTCATCTTCGAAATCATTAGCGATCAGGCATACAACATCTTATGTTAATTTGTAGCTGGTAGAAATCCATTGGCATGCAAGGTCCCTTTTTGCTTGAATGTACATATGATGCATCCCTTCTTTGAATTGCATAATATCCTGGTATGTTTCTACCATTTGGGCTGTAATGCATGGTATATGTTCTATGATGCACCTGATCCCGTCAAAATAGACATATATTGTAACATTATTATATGTTTGTCTGCTTTTGTTTTTTGTATGCCATAAGTTGGCATATCGCATAGCTGCAATAGATTTGTTGTTTGTTCTAATATGTTGGTAATAACCTGGTTCCTACCATCCTACTATTGAAATCAAAATAAGAAGCCAGGAAAAATGAAACTCTGTGCCTTTCTCCTAGGCCTCTACGCATTCTATCAAAATTGATTCACCAAAAATGTGGCCCAATTCTTTGGGACCCCTTTGTACATTTTTATACGACTGTGATTAGTGTAGGTGACACTTCATCCTTTCAACATTTCCTCAACAATTTACAGGCCAACACTTGCATTACAAAGTGCATAACATCGTCTCTTATGTTCACGCAATTTGACCCCCTCTTTCCTTTGAAGGTGTTAAACTTATGCTTCATGGATTTTGATTGTGCTTTCTATGCTACTTTGTTGGTGAACAAGTGGCCAGATCCTATCCTAATTTTCATAACTCTATGATCCAGGAAATTAATTTGGTATCACTCGATATTGGTGGGTCAAGCCACAACATTCCTCCATGGACGCATGTTGTCCCTTGACCAAGTTTTGGGAGATTCTTGGTCATGTTGACCTATTTTGGGACTTCGACAGCCTGTCGAAGGAGGAGCACAAGATGAAGTAGATATCATGGGATCTCAACCCCTTTTTGGTATGTGGGAATATGTAATGGGAATGTGACATCGACCCATGGATTTACCGATGTTTAGGCCTATTTTGTATATATAAATAGATGCTTAGGCTAGATAGAAGAAGTGGTAGGGTGCATATATGTGATGTGAATGTATGCTAAGTCCAAGTAGAGTTCGTAAGTGCTTTTTCCATGACTTTAAGAGACTTGCAGAGATATGTTTAGGTCCTTGTAGCATATTGTGGAAGGCTTAGTGTTGTAACGCAAGGAAGAAGGATATAATGCGCTACACAAATCTTCTGTCCTGTGTAGAGTAAGGGTTTTGAGGCTCTGTGCTTGTAACTGATTAACTGAAGACAATAAAGAAGAAGAGTTGGTGGATGTAGCCCCAGGGTGGGGGTGAACCACGTAAACACTGTGTTATGATTCTTTGTGCTTTGTCTTGATGTGTTCACATGTTATTTGCTAAGTTCTTTGATATGTTTAGATAGATCTACTTATGCTTTGTGCTTATTATACATGAGAATGTTAGATCTGATCTATATGGCCATGCTTAGTGCTTGATCTGCTCGATCTGATCTATTTACCTATGCTAAGTGCTTAAATACAATATATTAGTGTGAATGCTCTGAAGCTCTGTTTTATCAGCGAAGTGGGTATTGATTACATATTGAGGAATTGATGGTGCTAAGTGCTTTATTAAGTAATACAATCACAGATCTTTGTCCCAGCTAAGGTTGTAGACACCTGAGTCATGCAACCACCCCTGCCTCTACCTCCTATGAGACTTCATCTGCTCCACAGGTGTTGTTGAAAGGGATGGTAGTTAGGGCTTTGTTGGTGAGTAGTTATAGCGTTGAACCCCATGTCTACCCCTGTGCCAACAAATGCTTCCATCGTTGAGACCTAAAACTGTGATTGCTAGGAACTAAGAAAGAATAAGATTTGTGCAAAGATTCGACCTGATATTGTGAAAGCTCTGTGCATAGATCTTTTCCCTAGTGTGCAGTATCCTACTTGATTTATAAAGCTCTGTGCTAAAGAAAGAAGCCTGATCTAAAGAAAGGAGATCGGATCTGAAGGAAATAAGCGAGATCTGAGAGCTTTGTGCTCTAAGAATGGTAAAAGTAAGAATTTCGGATTAAAAGAGGTGAGATATGCAAACTCTGTTCTTTGATAAAAGGTAAGAATAGTTAAAATATTTAGATATGGAAGATTTGTGCTCTGTAGAAGTGAGATAAGTGGAAAGTTTTGTTTCTAAATTATGGATCTAGGTATGATTGATAGGTTTTGTCCTAGCTTGAAAACTAGGGTATTAATAGATGAAAGAAGGCATGATATGAGTAGATATGATAAGAATAGTGAAAGATATGTTATACCTATAAATAGAAAGAATGTTTGGACTAACAAATGGATGCAAGATCCTAGGAAGAAGTTTTTGCAGGTTAGCTACCATGATCCTAGTGCCCAGTATCGGAAAGGCTGGGGATCATTTAAAAGAAAGAGAGGATTAACCTTCTGTTATAGTTGTAGAAGACTCGGACATATTACTAAGGAATTCCTTGGGAAAATACCTGGTTGTCTTTGTTCTAAAGCTATGGACCATGAAGTGTTGGATTGCCCTAGAATGATTGCTAAGCTAGAAGAAATAAATTTGAATAAAGAAAACTTTAAGGAAGATCCAGGAATGGAAAAACCCCATAAAGAATTAGAGAAAGTATTGTTATAGATGAAATAAAACATGAATGACCATTGACATGTCATACTATCAAATATATTCAAGGAAAAGGAATGCATTGATAGTATTCTGGATGAAGAAACACGGGTGAACATCATGACAGAAAGAACTTGGGAAGCCATAGGGAAGCCTGCTATGATCCCTTCATTAGGAGGAATATGACTATTTAAAGGAAAGTTGATAAACCTATGTGGAAAGCTCACTTGCATACCTATGAACGCTAATGGAAATTAGACATAAGAAGATTTTGAGATTATTAAATTTTTTTAAGAGAGCACCCCATTTGCCATGTTACTAGGAAAACCTTGGATTAATAGAGATCAATCCATATTAAAAGAAGAAGTAGAAGTTTTGAAGTAGAAGAAACAAGAGTTTAAAGAATTCATGACCAGAAGGATCACACACTTGATTGAAGAAAATGAGAGAATATCAAAGCTATTTAACACTAGCAACCCAGATATTGAAGCTGCAAGAACATTAGAAGACCCATAGAAGACTGAACTACTTACCCCAGACAAAGACAAAGTATTATCCAGGAACCCTAGGGAGGAATCTCAACAACGCGAAGTAAATATGTTGAAAGAAGATAAGAATCATAATGGAGAAAGAACTATCGAGACACATCTCACTGGAAAAAAGGCTAGAAAGATAAGTAAGAAGAGAGCTAAGATAGAAAAGTTGTAGAAGGTTCCAAAGGGAACTTCGCAGATAGAAAATTTGCAGAACTAGAGCTTCGTTGGGATATTAGAACAATGACACATGGCACTTCACCATGATGAAGCAATATAGTCGTTGGGGACATTATAACCATTTGATCGATGCTCTGAATAGGTAGAAAGACAATTATGGTTCGTCATCAAACCATTGGACTATGCCATAACAGACCGAACAAGAGTTAATGGAGGCTCATACCCATTGTAAGCAAACCATTGTCAAGTTCCCTATTTATCTCGTCGTGCCACGCATCGAGAACACTTTTTCCAATTGAGAATTCAAGCCTGCAGACTAAGCCGAGTTTACACAGTGATCATTGCACTCTTTATCTTTATTTCAGTATTTTGTCTAAGTTGTTCCCCAAACCCGTGATTGTTAACCCCAAGTGTGTATGTTGGAAGAATTGAGCACTGCAGAGAAAGATGCTGAAGAATTTTTGATCGACCTAATGACTGAAAGAGTCATGTCAGAGAGAGGATTATCAACAGGAGTACAAGCATCATCCATGATAGGACTGCTAGCCTCTCCATCAACTTCTTGAGCTAGACCATCCTGACTAGCTGAGGAAAATCAAACCAAGCACAAATATGATCTCGCGAATGCTAAGTTGATTTCAAGCATTTTACCCGCCTACCTACCACCTCTGAGCAGCGTAATGAATCGAGACAATGTTCCCATAGAATTTGAGTATGCTTTGGTCACTGCGTACCTCCCAAAATGGATAAGTGTAGTTTGCACAGATCAGGGATATCAGTTCCACTTCAACTGGCTTCTAATCTTGATTGCTTTCATCGCATGGGAGATGCCGGAAGGTGCAACCTTACCAGACATTGAGCCCTTTGAACCTCTAGTCACGAAGTTCAGTACATGGTGGTATTCCAATGAAATGAAAAAGCAATGGAAGTCAAATTATGTATTCCATACATATTACAACCAGATGAAGACAACCATCCAGTTTGAGCCTCAAATCATGTCGAATACTCTCCATAGGTTTTGTCCTTTAATGCAATTCAGCACAAACTTCCATTTCATTTATATTACAATGTGCGCAAATTCAATATTACTACAAGATGACAGAGGAGGAATTAGAAGAGATTACTAAAGACTGGTCGACAGACCTCTTCATCCCAGTAGATCCTGCGGAGATGTCTGATATTAACAGTCCAAAAGAAGTGCATGATACACCTGGACCCAACAAGACAAAGAAAAATGAAGAATCCCAAGACGTAAGTAGTACCTCAATGAAGACTGCTTCCATATCACTTGCACAAGGAGGATGCTTCCATATCACTTGCACAAGGAGGATATGGCAGGGAGATAGATGGCACAAAAGTTGAACAGAATAAAGGTGAGGTTACAGTGCCTAGAGACGAGGAGGATCCCTCGAAGAAAAGGAAGGTTTCCCCCCTGAAGCCTTCTTCTTGGAAGAAATTGAAAGCCTCTATGACCAAAATGCAGACTAACCTCACCTCATATGACTTCGATTCCATTGTAACAACCCTGAATGATGCTTCGCTTGAGATAGAAGAGAAGCAAGAGGCTCAGCAGGAGGAGATATATAATCGAATTAAGGTTGAACTTGAAGGGTGCAACAGGCACTATAGTCCAACCACATAGTTTCCACTGCGCCTCTGCCATTGGAAACAACAGAACTAGGAGATGAGTCATATCAACTCCAGGGAATTGTTGATACAGTCAAAGCTCACCTTCGACGAGCACAAGAAGAAATAGTGCAATCCACCCAGGCTTTAGCACAAGTACAGGGATACCTTTTAGAGAAACGCAGTACTGTAGAACAGGAAAAGCTTGCTCTCCAAGCGAAGTGGGATGAAGAAAGAGCACAAATGCAGTAAAGAAAGGAATAGTTGCTCGTGGAGAAACTTGAAGTAAAGGAAAGGATCAACAAAGCACTTCGCTCTGTGATAGTCGTTGAAGTAAAGGCCGAAGATAGAGTTCCACAACAAGTGGCACAACTTGAAGAAGTAATTCAGGAACTACAACAACGTATAGTAGATTTGGAGCTACATGCATTGCCCGAGACCCCACAAGATGTAAGAGATCAAAGGGCAGCAACTGCCCAAAGCGCAGTTGACAGACTAAAATCTCTTTCCCTGGAGTGCAAGCAGTTGAGTAATCACAGTGCCCAAACATACGAGAAGCTCGGTGAGAACCCATAGTTACAGGCATTCAAGTCACAGCTCCGAGAAGTGAAACAACATAGACACACTATAGGCATAGCTAAAGGCCCTGTCAATTATAGATAGAATGAAGAGATGTTAAGTGCAATGCACCACCCAATAGCAGATCCATACGATCCAGAGCAAAGTTATGGAAATAACTCAATGACTCCAACCTATGCAAGATAAGGCCTATCAGTTGTTCACAGAAGTTGAAAGACGAGGAGAAGAGCTAGAATAGGTTGTGACCACAATAGAACAATGCCTAGAAGGGCTAGTGAATGATGCAATGATCTAGGAGTTCACCGAGCAAGAGGCCATAGCAAAGAAGCAAGTCAAAGAAGCTAGAGCCAAACTTGAGGCATTTGAAGCAAAACTGGTCAAACTAGAGTGACTCGAGACGAGTCAGAGGTGAGTGTTGGGGGCATGTTGGCCCTTGACCAAGTTTTGGGAGATTCATGGTCATGTTGACCTATTTTGGGACTTCAACAGCCTGTCGAAGGAGGAGTGAAAGACAAAGCGAAGATCACGGGATATCGACCCCTTTTTGTGTCCTTTTTGGGATGTGGGACTATGTAACAAGAATGGGACATTGGCCCATGGGTTTACCCATGTTTAGGCCTATTTTGTATATATAAATAGATGCTTAGGATAAATAGAAGAAGTGGTAGGGTGCATCTATGTGATGTGAATGTATGCTAAGTGTAAGTAGAGTCTGTAAGTGCTTTTTGCATGACTGTAAGAGACTTACAGAGCTAAGTGCAGGTCCTTGTAGCAAATTGTGGAAGGCTTAGTGCTTTAACAAAAGGAAGAAGGATCTATCGAGTTGTACAGATCTTATGTCATGTGTGGAGTAAGGGTTTTGAGGCTATGTTCTTGTAACCGATTGGTTGAAGACAATAAAGAAGAAGAGTTGGTGGACGTATCCCTAGGGTGGGGGTGAACCACGTAAACACTGTGTTATGCTACTTTGTGCATTGTCTTGATGTGTTCACATGTTATTTTCTAAGTGATTTGATATGTTTAGATAGATTTACTTATGCTTTGTGCTTATTATACATGAGAATGTTATATCTGATCTATATGGACATGCTTAGTGCTTGATCCTCTTGATCTGATCTATTTACCTATGCTATGTTCTTAAATACATTAGATTAGTGTGAATGCTCCAAAGTTTTGTTTTATCAGTGAAGTGGGTACTTATTACATATTGAGGTACTGATGGTGCTAAGTGCTTTATTAAGTAGTACAATCACAGATCTGTGTCCCAGCTAAGGTTGCAAACACCTGAGTCTTGAAACCACCCCTTCCTCTACCTTGGGTTAGACTTCATCTTCTCTACAGGTGTTTCCAAAAGGGCCAGTAGTTAGGGATTTTTTGGTGCATTGTTGTAGCATTGAACCCCAGCTCTGCCCCTATGCCAACAATGCCAGTAAGTTGTAACTTGACACAGACGTTGAATTCCAGAATATGTCCAAAGTGGGGAATCACCAGTAGGTTTAATATACATGACTTCTCAAGTCCCTTTTCCCACGTCTGTGGTTCACGCAGTATTGCTATTGTTCTCGGTACACTCTTGCCACAGAAATACTTTTCCCTTGCCATCTGAGGAAAATTCTTTTCATATATGATATTTTGATCTACAAACTTCAGGGAAACAATATTTCCTAGCATGTCCCCTTCAACAATTACACCAGGTATGATTTTTGGTGTGGCCAGTGGGTATTTTCCATATAGAAGTACTTTAACTTGAGGTGCGATGTATTTTTCGTGGTGGTATATAGTCCTTGTGAAAGTTTTCTTGTGAAGATGAATATCGAGTGGCGTTTCCTTGACCACTAGTGAAAATGGTGATCTTTTTGGTTGCCTAGATGTTGTTGTTGATGGTGCTCCAACGTTCGGTGGAGCCATTGTTCTATGTGACATATTTCTTTACTTTCTCTATGATTTTTATGGTGTGGCTGTAGTCTGGCTCTGAATTGTCTTTGGTTCACTCTGTTTCACTCTCTATACTCATAGCTCTGAGTAATTCCAAATAACCTTCTTTGTCAGGCCCTTTTGCGCTTTTTTCACCCTTCGAAAACTATTTACTTTCTTTTCCACCAAATATAAATGTCAAATCTGGACAAAATATTCCATTAATACTTTCCTTATTATGACATTGATGCCAATCCTCTCCCATATTTTCCCTTGGATTTTCCATTCTATCTCGATCCTCAGTGACTCCTTCTATTTATGGTTATGTGTCTCCAATATGTATTGTTATTTATGTCTTTTTAACTGTTGTTTCCATGCTTTAATGCCCTTAACGGTCTTTTCCCATGCTACAATTTTGTGTGCACTTATATGAATTCACATTGTTCCCTTTATCTTTGCGATGCATCCTTTTTCTATGTGATACTTCTTCCTGTTTCCATTTGTATTTATTTATTTTTCTTTCGTTTTCTACTTTTTATTTGTTTTTCTTCCTTTTTTTACTTTTTTTTTTCTTTTTTTTTGTGTTTTACCTGCCTACTATAGTACAATTACTATGACACATGTTTTCCAGTGTAGTTCATATTACTTCGTAGATGGCTGGTCATATTTCTAGAGCTTTCATTTGACTTCCATTCACCATTCCCCCAAGTAATTCTTCATTGAAGGTTTCCAATTGTGCATCACCTTCCTTTATCACATGATGAATCACATAGGGTCCTAACCAATGCATTCAAAACTTTCATGGTTACTACATAAAATTATTTTCACAGAGTAATACTAAGTCCTGTAGTTGAAACTTTTTGTATTTAATGTCTTTAACATGCCATGCCTTCTCTCTTTCCTTCTGAACTTGCTAATGGAAGCCTGCGACAAACCAATCTTCCTCAAGTTGTACCAACTATGACAATCTTTCCTCCATTGTGCCCGAGTCCGAAAGATCAATAATTGTTGCAACACATAGGCTAGGAAGAATAAACTACATTCACATCATTGATTATTTTCTATAGATCAACCTAAAAGGCGTTTTCCATGTCAACGTTTTGTTTTTATTCTTGTAGGCCCATAAAACTACAAGAATTGTTAAGTCCCAATCATCTCTTCCTACGTTGTGGATTTTTGTCAAGGAATTCCTCATAATGTTATTAAAATATTATACTGTGTGATTGGCCCAAGGATGATATAGGGTACTCTTTTGATGATGACTTTGAAATTCCTCAGTCACTTCTACAATTGTTCTATTCAAGAAGTGTGTTCCTTGATCACTAAGTAGAATGTGCAGACATACAAATCATGTGAATACATTATCAAATACAAATCATGCAATATTTTATGTTGTGCAATCTATGACTGGTGTTTCTTCTTCCCATATGGTCAAATACTATGTCACAGTGATTATGTACCTTTCCCCTGATCTTCTTATTGATACCTTGATTGTTCCAACAAAGTCTATTTCCTATTTATCAAATGATTGCAATGTGACATGTGGGTGCAAAGGAATCTCATCCCTCCTAGATGGCTTTCCCACACTTTGACAAACATCACATGCCTGAAAATACTCTTTAACATCTTTATGAAGTGTGGGCCACCAGAGCCTTGTGGAGATTTCTTTTTCATATTCCCTTTACCTACATAGTGCCCTCCTAAACTCTATTCATTCTCTTCTGTGAGTATCATGGGCCTACCATGCTTTAGCACATAACGTCTTGATATTCCATATGCACCTATATTTTATAAGTTCCCTGCAATCAACATATAATCTATTTCCTTAACTACTAATTGTTTCTTTTGCGCAAATTTCATGTTGGACGGGGCCATCCCTATACTTAGAAATTGCACAATGTTTTTGAAGTAGTCATCCACCATTTTAACTGCAAATAATTGTGCATATTGTACTCATCTAAATTCCCTGCATAATCCCCTGATAGTATGCATGATAAGTGATCAGGTCCTACATTCAACTTCCCTGGTTTCACTACAACCTCAAAATATTATTCTTGAAACAATAGTAACCATCTTCATATTCTCCCCCTCAACAATTTTTTGTTCACCAAGTATTTTAGTGCATAATGGTCAATATACATCTGAAAATGAGATCCCAGTAAATAATTTTTGAACTTCTGTAGCATGTATACCATTTCCAATCCTTCTTGTTTTGTATTGGTTTAATTCTTCTCTACTATAGACAACTTCCTCCTTGCAAAAGAAATTGGGTGATCTATGTCTCATTCCCTTGGTTAAGATAGTATTGCACCCAAAGCTATGGACAATGCATCTACATGAACATGGAACTCCTTGTTCCAATCTGGAAAGATCAAAATTAGTGCAGTCGCTAGTTTCTTATTTAATTTTTCCAAACCATTATGATAGTCCTTATTGGTCCTAAAGTTTTCACCTGACTGCTAAAGGGCAAAGCTAGGCCACCTCAAGTTTTGGGATGATTATTATTTTAGTAATTTGGTTTTTTGGGTCAGTTAGAGGGTTGGTTTTACCAAGACAGGAGCATGGTTGGGTTGGAAAAATGATATGAAATAGGGTCCTCCTTGGATGGTGGCACACTAATGAAAAACAAGTGAAATAATAGAAGGAAAAGGGAAACAAAAAATTACTCAACGAATAATCCGTTGCAAGAAGTTCAATAATTAAAATATCATTTCAAGACATTAAACATGTATAAAAAATGCAATTTCTCCCATAGGTTGCAATATAAAAAAATATTTACCAAGAATTAGTTGTTTTCATAGGTTGCATATCAATAAAGACAAGTTATACAATAGCTTAATAAAATGTAATGTACTTTGCACAAATCAAAATTGCATTCAAGATAAGATAAAAACACATGAATATTTGAATGAAACACTGTCATCAAGATTATATTCACCAGGTAGATAGATTTAATCCATGCATAGAATGGGTACAACCAGTATCATGTCTTTCTATCCTTTCCCAAAAATTGAACCCTCAAAACATACAAAAACTGCATATTTATCAGAGTTGTTGAGGCTCTCGTTCATCTGGGACTGATACTTAACTCTACATTAACATTTGTAGAACGACTAATTAACTTGCCTAAAACACCATTGGAGTATATAAACGTATACTTCACACTTGAATTAATAAAAAGGAGTGGTTATTATCACACATAGAAGACCACTTATTATGCTTTTAACTAAACAGAGTCTTGAACTGAATAATTGAAAATTGGCACCAGCGATGAAACTGGACTGATGCGAGCGCTGGAATGAACTGAGACTGTGGAAGAAACTAATTCACCGTGATAGGGATTATTTCTACATTGATCATGGCATGCACACACGTTGTTGGAGGACACTGAAGACAACTGGATGTGCAACGTGAAAATATCTCGGAGTAACATGGTGACCTGATGTCATATAATCATGTTATTGCGGAAGTTGTCAAGGGTGGTTTGGATCCACATCGCTCCAATTCTCACAATCCACCACCAACTACCACGTACCTCATAAGTTATACCATGATTACAATTGTGGGACCTCTCAAGGATGTTAACGTTCAGGAATTTTTCGTCTCCGCAATGAAGTGTGGCCATCGATCTTGTCGCAATCTATGATCCAGGTGACCCTGCTACTTTAGCACCCCTACTAAATTTCTATCTCTCTGCCATGTGTCCTCATGTATGAGTGTCGTGTGTCTTAGGAGGATGAGTTCCATGTGTCTCCAGGACTTCAGGATTTGGGAGTTTATAAATGTTGTTCTTGGAAATATCCCAGAGTAGTATGAGCTCGGTTGACATGGTAGGCTCTTGAGACTTTGGGACTTCAGGATTTAGGAGCTCTAAATGTAAAGCATGGAAAAATCCTGAAGTAGTATGGGCCCAATTGATGTGGTAGTCTCTCGGGACCTTGGGACATCAATCTCCCAGGTGATATTCCTTTCTTACCTGCTGCAAAGATCAACATTTCTTGTTGATTTGATATCAACAGTCCACAATTACTTTGGGAGTTCAGGCTTCAGGACTTTTCAATGCATAGTTCTTACAATTCTCTAGAGTGTCGTATGTCCGAAGTGAGAGATCTTCTTCCACATGTTTTTTTGTTTTGGATGGCTGAGATTCACTTTGGGAGTTCGTGCTTCGAGATTTTTCTTTCGATTTCTCACGCAATTCTTCGAGGTGTCATATTTTCGAAGTGTTAGATCTACCTGGACGTGGCCTCTTGATTTGGACGACTGAGATTTACTTTAGAACTTCAGGTAATTCTTTCTCTAGTGCTTCTCTCTGCAAACCTTCCAGAATGATAAGCCTCTGAAGTGAGAGATATGGCACCACATGTCCTCGTGTTTGGATGGTCGATAATCACTTCTGGAGTTCGAGCTTCGGGCATTTTCTTCTGCTTTCTCGCGCAATATTTCGAAGTGCCATATTTCTGAAGTGTTATATCTTCCTGCATGTGGCCTCTTGATTTGGATGACCAAGATTTACTTCAATAATTTGGGTAATTATTTCTCTAGTGCTTGGCACCGCATACCTTCTGGAGTGATAAGTCTCCAAAGTGAGAGATATGGAACCACGTGTCCTTGTTGATGGATGGTCTAGATGAAATCTAGGCTTCAGGGCTTCAAGAGTCCTTTACTCACTCAACTTATACTTGTTTCCTCTCAAGATATGACATCATATGACACATGTCCCTTTCTTGCATATCAACAACCACGAGCAATTGCGGAGACTCAAATCTTTTGCTCTTTAATTTCCTTCCCGTTCTCTTCATTGTGAAGATGCTCATTCGTAGCAGGATTGATATGCAGTATTGATCTGTTGATCCAACAATATCAATGATCCTAAGCGATTGTGACCTCACAACTTGCATAAAATTTAATTTGCTTCCCAATCCCTGCAATGCATCCCCACTGTCGATCTCTCTTTAATGAGATCTGACAGTCATGACTTAATCTTTGCTTGATGTGACGGTTGAAAAATGAACCCGTTTATTTGCTTGTATTTCAAGCCCAAAATGGACTGCTCTAAATGATGCATTTTTTATCATGGTTTCCTACTGTACAAACAAAGGAATTAGTGGACCTGGATGTCCCATGTTGCATGTTCAATTAGTGGCAAACATGATAACAATTATTTCAAACTCAAACCATACATGCAATTATATTTCAAGGAAAATAGAAATAATTCGGTGCAAAGAATCATTCAAACATTCCAATAAGGAAAACCAAGTCATTGAATAGATAGGAAACTGACTTTACCAACCAGAAGAGAAAAAATTCGATGAAGGCATAAGGAAATGGGAGAGGAGAGGCAGGTGTACAGACCTAGGTTACAACATTGGCTCCAACCAGGAATAACACTTCCTTGCGAGATGCTAAGAACAACAGATTAGTTCCTTTGAATTTAATAACTTCCCCCCACCTCCCTTTTCTTACCTTTGATCTATCTGTCACTCATGCATCTCTGAAAATTAGTGCTAAAGCTAAACCCAATGCCTTTGTTGGGATATGGAAGATTTATTGAAACTTGAAACTGCAATTAAACCCCAGTGCCTTTGTTGGGATTTGGAGTCTTTATTCTCACACAACTAAGTAATCAATTCCAAAAACAAAAGTAAAGAATCTACGGTACAAGAGGAACCTTCCCTCATCCTTAAACAAAATAGTGTTTCAAGAAGTGCCCATTTACCATGCCTCCAAATATCTCTATATCGTCGAGATTATGTAAGATAAATTTTTTATTGTCCAAAACCTCAAGCAACTTAAAAGGGACAAACTAGAGGTTATCAAACTTACCGTGCTTGGAATTGTCATCCCTTTTGGCATCCCACCTTAAGACCAATTCATCTTATTGAAAGATCTCCTTCTGGTTTTCTTGTCAAACATTGTTTTGATCTTGTTTTGGTATGCTTTGATCCTCTAATCTAGTGATTCTCTCCTTTGTTGAACCCTTATAATCTGAAACATTCTCCTTTGGATGTCATTTGGCTCCTCAATCTCTTCTTGCAAGAATTTTAGGACTGGTGTACCAAGCTGGGCAAGAAAAACAACATCTGCACCATAGAAAAGTTGAAAGGGGGAGGTTCCCAATGACTTCTTGGTGCTGATTTTGTCAGCCCACAAAGCATACTTGAGCTTATAGTCCCAGGGTTTCTTGTTTTTAGTCAACAACTTCTTGATAATCCTGATGAGATTTTTTGTTTGATGAATCTTCCAGACCATTCCCTTGAGGGTAATAGGGCATGGAATGTGTCAAGAAAATGTTATGAATTCCAAAGAAGTCAATTATGGCTTTGTAATTGAATGCTTGGGAATTTTCTATTATAATCTTGTTGGGGAAGACGAATCTGGAAAAAATATTGGTTTCCAAGAAATTCATGATCACCTTGTTAGTGGCATTCCTAGTGGGCACAACCTCGATCCACTTGGTGAAATAGTCAGTGGCAGTGAGAATCCACTTGTGCTTCCCAATGGAGGGTGGATTTATCTCACCTATGAATTCTAAACACCATTTTTGAAATGGACCACTACCAGTGATAGGTTTTAGGGGTAGTGATAGTAACTTTTGTTTTCCTGCAAATTACCAACATTCATTGCAGGCCCTAATAGTGGTAAATATATCAGATAAAAGGGTGGGCCAATAGTACCCTTCCCTTAGGATATTGAGAGTTGTGGCCTTCCAATGCTGGTGTCCTCCATATAATCCTCTATGAATTTCCATTGTGACTTGTTTTGCTTCATTTTCATCAAGGCATTTTAACAAGATTCCAGCAGAATCTCTCCAGTACAAGTTCTGGTTTGAGATGTAGAATTTGACAGCCTTAAATTTGAGGTACCTAGCCTTCGTCTTCTTCAAATCTGGTGGACATTCAAGTTGTTTCAGAAAATAAATGATGTTTCTATACCAAGGTGAAGAGGATTAATTTTCAAATACCTGCATGTTGTCTTATCCATGTCGTATGATGGGCGCATCTGATTGAGTGAAGCTTTGATGTAATTCTAGCACCTTACAGTTTGATTCTAATAAAAACTTGGAAAGTACTTGTCCCTTGATTAGATTGGTGGGTTTTATGTGTAGGTCACACTCCAATAGTTTGACAATCTTCTTCCCTATTTTCCTCTCACTGTCTGGCTGGACCAGAATCTCTTTGATATTATTGCTAGGAACAAAGGTTGTTATGCTAGACTGCAACACATATACCCTGAAGGCCTTGAGTGCGTTGACTAGGGAATAAGCCTTCTTTTATAATATATCATACTTTATCTCAAAATCTCGAAGAGATTTCCTAAAAAATCCTATGGTTTGTTCAGACCCTTCTCCATTCTTTTGCAGTAGTACACCAACAATGGTCTCCTCGAAAGAAAAATAAAAAATGAAGAAATCCTTGGTATATTTAGGGCTGCCTAATACATGGGATTCAAATAAATCCTACTTGATCTTTTGGAATGTTGATTTTTCCTCAAGTGACCATTTTATCACATCATATTTCTTCAACATGTTAGTGATAAGCTTTAGTATTTCCATGAAATTTGGCACAAAGAACCTTAGGAAGTTTATCTTGCCAATGAAAGACTGGATAGCCTTATTATTTCTAGGGATTTTGATCTCTTGAATGAAATCAACTCTCTTCGAATCAATTTTTATACCTCCTGTTGATATGATGTGTCCTATGAGATTCCCTTCTAGCATGGAAAATTGAGGCTTCCTAGGATTCAGAGATATTTCGTATCTCCTGCATTTCCGGAAAACCTGCTCTAGATGTTGCAAATGTTCATCGTTAGACTTGGAGAAAATGGTGATGTCATCCAAATATATAACCATACATTTTTCTTTTTCCCCCATGAAATCTATGCCCATGGCCCTCTGAAAACTGGCCCCTGCATTCATCAACCCAAAACACATCCTATCGTATATGAATGTTCCCCATGGGGTGGTGAATGTTTGTTTTTCTTTGTCCTCATCACACACCTCTATCTGGTTATAGCCAGAGTATCCATATAAAAAGGAAATCTTGTGATCACCTACCACCCTCTTTAAAATATGATCCATCTTAGGGAGGGGGTAATTTTCTTTCAGAGAACACCTGTTGAGATTTCGGAAATCAACACACAAGTGTATCTCCCTATTTTTTTTTCTCACAAGTACCAAGTTGGCCACCTAGTTTGAGTACCTCAATGGTACAATAATATTTGCATCCAACATTTGTCTCATCTCTTTCTCAATTATAAACATGAAAATGGGATTAAATTTCTAAATATTCTATTTGAATGGCTTGGAGTCAGCCTTTAGAGGTATATTGTGATGGATGATGTCAATGTCAAATGTCTTTGAATCCTTATACAACCAAGCAAAAGTATCAGTAAATTTTTTTATTAGACTACCATAAATGTCCCTTTGTTCCTCATATAATACTTTAGACAGCTTGATGATCTTGGTATTCTCAATGGTTCCAATATTGCAATGTGTTTTCTCTTCTTCTTGATTCTTCATGGCAACTTCTCTAGAAATGTCATTATTGTTAAACAACCTCTCAAGTGGCACTAGTCCTCTAGGAATGTGATTGGTTTTCAACTCCACAATATCGTGGCCAGCTATTTTCTTTAGCCTATGAGATGTTTTCTTATTTTATAATATATTATTTTCACCCTCTGTAAAATATGATCCATCTCGGTCGATTGAGATGTTGGAGAATTCTTCAATGTTCTATAGAAACCTCTCCAAGTCTAAATCATCGCTAAATATTTTCCAGTGCTTTCTGTTTTCTGGTATGGTTGTCCTATGTCTGATTTCCACCTGATATTTAATATTTGGGGCAAGGGGAGGTATAAAAGTGATGGAATCCAAGGCCATAGAATCTTCCTTCTAATTATCCTCTCTTGGGATGAAGGATATATTAAATGATAGAAAGAAATTGCCGATCTGGTCCCATACCTTGTTTTAGTATTGCTTGAGCCTCTGTTGTTTAGCTTGATAGATGTTCTTAAATTGATTGATAATTATCTTGGAATCACCAAAAACTACCAAACAACCAATGGCCATGTCTTTGGTAGCCCTCAATCCCAACACCAGAGCTTCATATTCATCCATATTGTTAGTATTTTAAAACTCTAACTTATAAGAGAGTGTTATTACCTTTTGTGAAGTGGAAATGAGGAGTATACCTACCCTAGATCCTTCCTTTGATGAAAAACCATCGAAATACATATTCCATACTTTGTCTTGTTGATCTTTCAATGGTTGATCTTTGCATTGGCTAACTGATATTTCGGGTTCTTCAATATTTAAATGAAAAAAAAATGACTCAATCTCATTCTCAACAACATAAATTAGGTGATTGCTTGGGTTCTGATGGTGACTAACGATGTAGGATAACCTTACCTCTCTGTATAGCCTCCTATGTTCCCCTCCAAACATAGGGATGATGGCATAAGTGAGGTCCATTTATAATGATCCTCCAACCTTCTTAGCCCAAGTTTTGGATAAGAGCATACCAAATTTCGAGAGAATTTCAAACACAACAATGTCCATCACTGCATTGTTCATTGGTAATTGTGCCAAAGAAAACACCATATCCTTTATTAGTCCCAAACATTTTACTTTCTTAGAATCAAAGGAGTACAGGTCCCGATAGGGTTTGGTGATATCTAGACCTAGTTCTTCCATAACAATTTTGGGAATAACATTGTGCCAGACTCCTGAGTCCATAAGATAGTTATGCATGATCTTATCGTGGAAATTTAAAGATATATAGAATGGTGGAGAAGCATCAGATCCATCCTCAATGTGTGGACCCACAATAAAGGATGGGTTCTCATCCTACAAACTAATTACATCAGACTATACAATAGGAGTTGGCTGAAGAACTTTCATGATGGGTTTTTTGAAAGGTTCATTCTTCATTAGTTCTATCAAAGGCACATGGATCTTGATCTTTCTCCACTCATTTTACAGGCTAAAAGATGTTGGTGGCCTATCAACTTCCTTTATCTCAGGTACTGTAGGTATAGGTGGGGGAAGTTTTTGAGCTTTAGATGACATATATTTCTTTGGATTTGGCTTGGGAAGGACTTCATCCTTTTTGTTTTGATTAGAGGTAGTGGCTTTGGGAGCCCCCCTCTTTTCATCAAATCATATTTTTTCTAGGGTTGGCCTTGAATAACTCCCTCTTACTCTATCTAATTATCAAATTGATTTGACAATTGTGCTACCTCATATTCTTGTTGTTCTAAGTGACTATTATAATAATCTGTTTCATTGAAAAGTATAGCAGTATCATGTACAACATCGTTGTCTACATCTATCTCCTCAATCTGATTTTCTTGGAAAGGAGGCGCTACCCTTTGATCATCAACATTCCTCCTTTCTCTCTGCATTATCTGAGGTGCATCATTAGGCCTTCTGAACTAATTTGGATTTCTATTTCCAACCCCTTGAAAATCTCTATTTGGTTGTTTAGATTCCTATTTCAGCTTATCTATTTTAGATGTCAGATCTTTCAAAGTTTTGGTCATTTCATCTAGTTTGGGATCATATGTGGTCGAGCTAGAGGAGGCAGGGGAATATACCCTCTATTTCTTCTTTTCTTTATCAGACCTATTTTTTAACCTGTCTGATGCCAAGATATTGGATTCAACATCAATGGATGCTTCCTGCATGGAAGAAAAGGTTGCGGATCTTCTTTCCCTTGGCAGAAGGGAAAAATGTTAACTTGACCCGCACATAGGTAGATCAATGTATTCAGATGTAATAAAGGTCAATATTAATAAGGCCTTTCAATAAAATAGAATAAGGTGGATGTAAGAAGACCTAATAGAAGCTTCTGCTTCTAGAAGGATCTTCCTCTAGATGCTTCTCTTAATAGACATATTTAGTATAAATAAGAGGTGAGGGTATGAGAACCCTATCTTGGAGATTATTGTAACAGAGCGCTGCTCGACTGGAGGTTGCCCCCTAGAAGAGGCCTGTGAACATTGCTATCTGAATCAAAGTGCTATTTCTGTTGATATTTCATTTATCATTTCTGTGTATTGTTAAGATTATGCTGGATATTTTACTGTTATTCTGTCATTTTTAGCATTTCCTTTCTACTCTGCATATTTTATATATCGGGTATCTTGCAAGTGGTATCAGAGCACTTTCCTTGGCAGAAATTGTGGGTATTTTTTTCCAGGGTAGAGACGTATTCCGACGTCTTTAAGCCATAGAGATCTGTCGTTACGCTCATAAACCCACGGTTGAGGGATTCATACACACAGGAAATACAAGTGTTTCTTAAGCGCACATCTGTTGGCCACCCTTGTAACCCCTGTTGGTACCCCTTTGAGTGGTAGCACATCAGACAACACCTGTGTACGGATCAACCTAGATTTACTGAAGCCCTCTTTAGATAAACCTATTGGCTGCCGGACTGCTATAGTGTCACCGAGAACAACACTTGGGAAGATACTCTCTAGTACCTGGGTAGTCGGGTAGTACGGCTAAGGGTATGGTCTATCCTCCTTAGTTAGTGCCCTGAGATATTGGGCTGAGTACTACTGTTGGACCCTGCACGTATATCAGAGAGCTATAGCACAGGGCAAACCCTTGTCTGTAGAACCCTTGAATACCTAACCCTTGGGGAACATAAACAACAACATAAACAAGTTAAACCAACAAGATCTATTGACGCGCATCTATGTTTGCGTTGCTAAGTAAATACTCTCTGGTTTAGAATTTAAGGATTTCAGCACTGTAACATTCTTCATACCAAAGTATAACCTCGCAGTTGTGTAAAAAAAAAAAAAAAAGTCTAGAAATTTTTTCACCATTATTTGAGACCTATTCCATTAGACTCATCTCTTCCCATTAGACCAAATCTGATGGCTCGGACCCCACTGGTTGGGTCACACAAATGGAACATTATTTCTCTCTCTACAACATTACAGATGACTTGGCCAAACTCCGGTATGGTGTTCTCCATCTAGATCAAGAACGCTGGCAATGGTGGCAATGGATAAAAACTTCCCGTCAAGGATATATTGCTTGGAACCAATTATGTCTGTATCAAATGAATTGGAATAAGTGATCTTGGCAGATGTTTTAGTTGGTTTGATCTCATCTAAGATTCTACCATACATCTTATTGAATCTCATGGTGAAGTCTAAGATAGATTCACCCTTCTTCCTCTTTAGAGCCCCAAACTCAGTGATGTAGTAGAGATAATCTCTCCAATCTCCCCATTAATTTATGAAATATTCATATAACACCTCAGTATATGTGATGGAAGATGGAGGAATATCTTGAAACCATTTCCTTACTTCCCAATCCCGACACTACACAAACAACCTCATCCACACATCTGCATAGTCAATGTTAAATTTGTCTGCAAAGATGTAAAAGGCTACCAGATGTTCCTCAAAAGTGACATCACCCTCCCCATTATATCTTGGTAAATATTTCATGTAATATGTCGCTAGGAGTGCATGTAAGCCTATAGGAAGAACTATGGGTGCATATTTGGCAGTAATTACAACATTCATCATGTTATCATCCATGGCTTGGGAAATAGGAATTTGAAGATTTATGGGAGTTGCAGGGGTGGATGTTGGACTAGATGATGAAGTAGAGTCAAGATTTGAATATTTCTGATGTTCCTTGGAATTGTGATTCTCAGAGATACAAAATTCAAGCTCCTTATGATGATGAAGATAAGTAGACTCATTGGGCACAACTTTACCCTTGAGGGGGGAGGTATATCTTTGAGCTATGGTGGATTTTCTTAGTTTCCTTTATGGCTCATAGACTATTGTGTCCTTCTCAGGGTTAGGATGAGACTTGGTGGCTTTGATGTGTTCATATTTGGACTTGTTGAGTCCTTTTATGGGTGCCGGTATTTATTTTGTAAATTTTACTTAGTGGAGTTGCCACTAGATTCTTTAACCATGGAGTCACCAGGTGAAGGACATGAAATCTAAATGTGTCCAGTTTATTTTCACCATCAAATATCAAATTTGATCATTATCATTCTCCCAGGGAAATATATTCCGTTACTTCATTCATCGAAAACGGTGCCAGAAGATGTTGGTCCTAAAGTCTGCACTTGACTGCTAAAGGGCAAAGCTAAGCCACCTCATGTTTTGGGATGATTATTCTTTTAATAATTTGGTTTTTTGGGTTAGTTAGAGGGTTTGTTTACCAAGAAAGGACCATGGTTAGGTTTTAAAAATGATATGTATGAGGTTCCTTCTTGGTTGGTGGCACACTAATGACAGACAAGTGAAATAATAGAAGACAAAGGGAAACAACAAATTACTCAATGAATAATATGCTGCAAGAAGTTCAATACTTAAAATATCATTTCAAGACATTAAACATGTATCAAAAATGCAATTTATCCCACAGGTTGCAATAAAAAAAAATCTTTACCAAGCATTATTTGTTTTCATAGGTTGCATATCAATAAAGACAAGTTAAATAATAGCTGAAGGAAATGAAATGTACTTTGCACAAATCAAGAATACATTCAAGATAGGATAAAAACACATGAAGATTTGAATGAAACACTGTCATCAAGAGTATATTCACCAGGTAGGGAACTTTAATCCATGCATAGAATGGGTCCAACCAGTCTGATGTCTTTCTATCCTTTCCCAAAAATTGAACCCTCAAAACATACAGAAACTGCATATTGATCAGAGTTGTAGAGGCTCTTGTCCATCTGGGACTGAGACTTAACTCTACATCAAAAATTGTAGAATGACTAATTAACTTGACTAAAACACTGCCAAATTACATCAATGTATACTTCACACTTGACTTAATAAAAAAGAGTGGTTCTTATCACACATAGAATACCATTTATTATGCTTTAAACTAAAAAGAGTCTTGAACTGAATAATTGAAAACTGGCACCAGCAGTGAAACTGGACTAATGTGAGTGCTAGAATGAACTGAGACTGTGGAAAAAACTGATTCAAAGTGATAGGTATGAGTTCTACATTGATAATGGCATGCACACGCATTATTGGAGGCCATTGAAGACAAATGGATGTGAAGCGTGAAAATCTCCTGCAGTAACGTGGTGACCTCATGTCATATAAGCATGTGATTGCTGAAGTTTTCTAGGGTGTTTTGGATACACACCGCTCTGACTCCCACAATCCACCACCAACTACCACATACCTTGTAATTTATAACATGGTTTCAATTGTGGGACCGCTCAATGATGTTAACGTTTGGAAATTTTTCGTCCCCGCAACGAAGTGTGGTTGTCGATCTTGTCAAAATATGTGATCCGAATGACCTTTCTACTTTAGCACCCATGTTAAAGTTCTATATGTCTTCCATGTGTCCTAACATATGATTTCCATGTTTCTTAGGGGAATGAGTGTCATGTGTCTCCAGGACTTCAGGGTTCGGGAGTTTATAAATGCTGTGCTTGGAAATATCTCATAGAAGTACGGGCCTGGTTGATGTAGTAGGCTCTTGGGACATTGAGACTTCAGGCTTAGGGATCTAGGAATGTAAATAATGGAAAACTCTCAAAATAGTATGGGCCTGGTTGATGTGGAAGTCTCTCAGGACTTCGAGACTTCAGGCTTCCAGGTGATATTCCTTTCTTATCTACTGTAAAGATAAACAATTCTTGTTTATTCGAGATCAACGGTCCAAAATTACTTCTGGAGTTCTAGCTTCAAGCCTTTTCAATGCATAGTTATTACAACCCTCTTGAGTGTCATATCTCTGAAGTGAGAGATCTTCCTCCACATGTCCTCTTGTTTTGGATGGTTGAGATTCACTTCGGGAGTTCAGGCTTTGGGATTTTTTTTCTTCTTTCTTGCACAATCCTTCAAAGTGTCATATTTCCGAAGTGTTATATCTTCCTGCATGTGGCCTCTGGATTTGGACGACCGATATTTACTTAGGAACTTCGAGTAATTCTTTCTTTAGTGCTTCGATTTGCAAACCTTCTGGAGTGCTAAGTCTCTGAAGTGAGATATCTGGCGCCACGTTTCCTCATGTTTTCGATGACTACGATTCACTCAGGGAGTTCGAGCTTCGAGAGTTTTCTTCTTATTTCTCGCACAATCCTCCAAAGTGTCATATTTACGAAGTGTTTGCTATTCCTGCATGTGGCCTCTTGATTTGGATGACCAAGATTTACTTCGGAACTTCAAGTAAATATTTCTGTAGTGCTTCGTTCCAAAAACCTTCCAAAGTGATAAGTCTTTGAAGTGAGAGATTTGGCACCCTGTATCCTCATTGATGGATGGTCCAGATGAAATATGGGCTTTGGGCCTTCGAGAGTCCTTTACTCACTCAACTTCTTCTTGTTTCCTCCCAGAGTATGAGATCTCTTGACATGTGTCCCTTTCTTGAATATCAATGTCCATGAGCGACTGCAGAGACCCAACTTGCTCACTCTTTAATTTCCTTCCCAATCTCCACAATGCAAAGATGCTCGTTCGTAGCAGTATCAATATGCACCATTGATCTGTTGATATGGAAAGATCAATAATCCTAAGAAATTACAGGCTCACAACTTGTAGAAACATTAATTTTCTTCCCGATCCCCACAATGCCTCCCCACTTTCAATCTCTCTCCAATGAGATCCGACAGTCAGGACTTTATCTTTTCTTGATTTTACGACTAAAAATTGAACCCATCTGTTTGCTTATATTTCAAGCCCAAAATGGACTGCTCTAAATGATGCATTTTTTCTCATGGTTGCTTATTGTGCATACAAAGGAATTGGAGGACCTGGATGTCCCCTGATACATGTTCAATTAGTGGAAAACATGATGACAAGTATTTCAAACTCAAACCAGAGATGCAATTATCTTTCAAGGAAAATAGAAATAATTTTGCACAAAGAATCATTCAAACAATCCAATAAGGAAAACCAAGTCATTGAATAGATAGGAAACCAACTTTATCAACCAGAAGAGAAAAAATTCAATGAAGGCATAGGGAAATGAGAGAGGAGAGGTAGGGGTGCAGACCTAGGTTACAATGGTCCTCATTCCATTGGAACTTCACTTCCTTCTTCAACAACTTCTCCATAGGTGTTGTGATATGTGCATAGGCTTTGATAAAATTCATGTAGTATCACATGTGACCTAGATTTTACCTTAGCTTTTTAAATGATGTAGGTGTTTGTAAATCTAGAATCATTGAAATCTTGTCTGGATCCACTAATAATCCCTTCTTGCATACCACATGGCCCAACAAAATTCCAACCAATGCGCAAAAATATACACTTATTCAAATTCAACAAAATTTGACATTGTCTACACCTATCCAACATTAACTTGAGTACTTCTATGAGATCCTTCAGTATACTAAACATATTCCAATAATCTAAGTATTATTAAATGAACATATTAATAAATTCCTTAAAATATGCAACCACCACTCTTGAGAAAAGTGTAGGGGAATTTTTCAGTCCAAAGGGCATCATTTTCTATTGATAACTTCCCCACTTTGTCACAAGAGTAGTATTGTAGACATCCTCCTGCACAATTTTTATCTGATGGTAACCTGAGAATACATATGTGAAATAATAAGTCTCTTTCCCTCGTACACTATCTAGTACTTCATTTGTGAATGGTGTTGGGAATGTATCTTTGTGGACATGCATCATTCAACTTCCTCATATCTACAAAAATCCTAATTCCTCTCATTTTCTTATCCTATACTAGAATTGGACTTGTCCATTATGATTTTGTTATCACATATAGTTGTCAAGGGAAGGAGGTCATCCAAGTTCATGGTCTGCACAAGAAGCATCCAAGCACAACATTCAAAGAAGTCCATTTCAGGCTTAAAATGCAAGCAGTGCACAAGTTTATTTTCCCAATGACGGATATCCCAGGAGAAGTTTAGATCAATGGATTACATGTATTCAACATATCAAAATCGTGCAGGGTTTAACATCAAGAAAGAACCCATGAATTACTAGAACCTCGAAGTGTCAAAGCACCAAAGTCCCAAAGAGACATGTCACTTCGGGCCCGTACTACTTTGGGAAATTTCCATCCTTTACATTCAAAATCTTTTGAAGTCCGAAGTGTCGGAGACAAATGACACTCATTCGTTAGAGACACATGGAATGCATCTAGCGCTGACACTTGACACTCATTTGAATCATTTTTGGACATGTCTTCAACCTATTTTCGAGTGATACATGTCACCCCTCCATCCATGACATGTCATCATAATGATGTTATCCTGCCATATCAACTGTGGGAGATCATCCTCCTGGAAGTTTTCTTGTTCAAGTGCCAATATTATCATCATCTCCATGCACAATTTTAATGGATCCTAGAATTTGTGGGAAGATAAGTTTTAGCAGTGGCGCTAAATTTGGCAGGTGTGCCAAGATCATCGATCTTGACCAGTTCAATGACCATGTTTCATTCTGAGGATGCAACTTTCTTGAGAATTAAAATCCTTGAGAGATCCTGCAATTGAAACTGTGGTATATTGAAAGTGATATGTGGTAGGAGGTGGTGAATTGCGGGATCAAAAGTGGTGTGGATCCAAACTGCCTTTGACGACCCCACAATCAAGTGCTTATATAAATTCAAATCTAAGAGCAGCATGTGGAGGCCCCCTAGATGTTGAGCCT
The DNA here is from genome assembly GCA_009831015.1 of Picea engelmannii. Taxonomy (NCBI): domain Eukaryota; kingdom Viridiplantae; phylum Streptophyta; class Pinopsida; order Pinales; family Pinaceae; genus Picea; species Picea engelmannii. Next base: position 385,557 of record ML777329.1, on the reverse strand, counting down.
CATCCCAATCCCTAGGAAAAAAGAAGTCAATGACAAAGGACCGGTAGTTGAAACTCTAGCTCAATCCATAAATGGAAAACTTAGAAGCTATGACCAAGGAGACAAGACTGTCAGCCTAAGGTACAACGATGGGAGATTTCTTCTTGCAAGTCCATGCTGATATGAAATTGTGTCTGATAGGAGGAAACACACACAGTCTGCTAGAAGGATGCACAGATGAAAAATTTGAATGTGATGGTCAGATCACACTCCTGGAAATTGTGGATTGATATGATTATAAATAGATCAGTTTAATATTTTGTAAAGGGGGGTGTGTTTTTCATAGGATGGAGAGCTGAGAGAGTTTTATGAGGAGGGATCTGTATATTTATTTTTTAATCCTGAGGGCTCAGATTGTAAATATTATGTTATTGAAGATTCCTTTGAATTTTTTTTATCAGACTATCTTCTTAGTTTACATGTTGTTCTGTTTCTTCTTGTCTGGATGTAATCTCTCTTATTTATGGATTCCTGAGGCAATGGAAGATCTATTGTCATCATTCCCATCTTTCATGGTTCATCAGATATTTTCTATTTTTCTTCTTGTCTAGATGTAATCTCTCTGATTTATGAATTCCTAAGGCGATGGAGGATCTATTTTCATCTTTCTCATCTTTCATGGTTCATCAGACATTTTTTTTTTCTCGTCTGGATGCAATATCTCTGATCTATGGATTCCTTAGGTGGTAGAGGATCTGCTATCACCATGCCCATATTTCATGGTTCATCAGACATTTTATGTTTTTCTTCTAGTCTGGATGTAACATCTCTCTGATTTATGGATTCCTGAGGTAGTAGAGGATCTGTTGTCATCTTGCCCATTTCTCATGGTTTATCACTCAGACACAATCTCTTTTTCTTCTCCTCATTACCACATAAATCCTTTTGTCTAATAGGAAGTTTTAATGCCTTCATTATTCATGATACTTATGAATCTATAGCCCAATGGTCAAGGAATGATCTGCAATGACCTTTGTTACCTTTTCCTCTCTCTACAATCTTATTGATCTACCTACTCAAACAATTTTAATCCATTTTACTTTTTTTTAATGGGTACTAGGCTTATCCTCTTGCAATATGAGGGTGACTCTCAGTGATAACATTCATGGGGTTGTTTCTGGGAATGGAAATTAATATATATTCTCTGGGATAATGAAAACAAAAATATCCAATTTTATATGGTGAATTGAAGTTGGACACATTATTCAGAATGCATATCATTCACCTGATGACTCCATGGTTAAATAATCCAGTGGTGACTCCAAAACTTTAAGAAGTCATATTTTCAGATCGAATCCATCTTGGCTTAGAGGGTCTCTCCTTTTAATTTCTCTATTGTTCCTGGTTTTCCAAATGTTGTTCCTACCATAGATGAGTGGGGTGATTATTTGCCCAAATTTAGAGAACATAGATATGCAACCCTGCTGAGAATTTTCTTGGGTTTCATGAACTCATGCATTAGTGGGGAATACATCATGAGGATGTGTTAATGAATATGGTCATGTACTCATTAGAGGGAGATGCTTGTGAGTGGTATCGATCCTTGCCCCTTGCTAGCATCTCCTCCCTGGAATAGTTTCATGCAACTTTCAATATGCATTGTCAAAAGTTTTATTCCTCTAAGTTAATTTGTCATAGATGTTGTGAGGAGTATAAAGGATGTGTCTAGAATATAATTGATTCTTATGAAGGCCGTGAGAATGAATAATATACCTTGGAGGAGGAGTTGGGTTTTTCTCTTCCCCCTTCATCTGCATCTAATGAAAACTATTTTTGTTGTATTAGTAAGGAAAGAACACAAATTGAGTCTGTTCTGGAAGATGATATTATTTGTAGCCCTATCTCTAAAAATCCTATATATGAGAAACTTATTTTTGACTCATATGATGATGATAAGATATTGCTTCCTAGTTTGAATCTTGAAAGGCGGCCTGTTTTTAATAATGAAGAATAGTTTTATCTTGTTGGGAAGGAGATACCTTTTGGTATGTAATTTGAGGCTCCTCCTTTATTTGATCATTATGGAGACAATGATGAAGATGCTAAGGTGTTTTTTGTATTGGAAGAAAAAATCATTAGCATCCAACTTTCTAATGAAAGTGAAATATTTTACCAAGAGCAACATGTTATAGAGAAAGAGCTATCCATTGGTATACATGAGGAGATTTCTTTCCATTAGCTAGCAGATGTTATCAGAGGGGGAAAAAGAGAAGTGAATCAACAACCTTCTTCAGCCTTTCACTCACTTGTATTTGCCACAAAAATTCAACCATGTGTCAGTAGCTGTAAAGTGGAGCATGCTTTATGTTACTAACCCAGTAGGTTTTATCACCTATTTTATGATCCTATAGGGATGTACATGGAGTTGCATTTCCTCAATCTATTGGAGACTCCAAGCCTTATCTTACCTTCATCATTAGGAGGAAATATGAGGAATGCAATCAATTTGTTGTCACAGTTTCATTTCCCCTTGTTGATCAATGACAAAGTAAATACATTTTCAGATAGGAAGTTACTTGAATGGCTATGGTGGAAGTTTTCTTTCACCCAACACATTGTAAAAAATCAGTTAGTGTAGGATTGTTCATACATAGTCTCCATCTGGAGCACATGTGTTTTTTTTCTTTTAGTAGAATAATGTACATATCATCCTGTTTCAACAAAAAAAATTTGAGCTCAGACTCCACAGCCCAACAACTAAGGCACTGGAATTGTGCATTCTTGGCAGCTCACAGGGAGCATGCCATCCCATGTGGAGCCAAATGTTATCACATATAGTTGTCAAGGGCAATAGGTCATCCAATTCCATGGTATATAGAGGAAGCGTGCAAGAGAAACATTCAAAGAATTCTATTTTGGGCTTAAAATGCAAGAAACGAGTGGGTTTATTTTCCCAATGATGGAGATCCTAGGAGCAACTCAGATCAATGGCTCGCATGTATTCAACATAACGATATCACACAGGTTTTAACATCAAGAGAGAACCCATGAAGTACCATAACCCTGAAGTGTCAAAGCACTGAAGTCCCGAAGAGACACATCACTTCAGGCCCGTACTACTTTGGGAGATTTCCATGCTTTACATCCAAAAACTCCTGAAGTTCAAAGTGTCGGAGACACATGACACTCATTTACCAGAGACACGTGGAATTCATCTAGCATGGACACTTGGCACTCATTTCAATCATTTTTGGACATGTATTCAACCTATTCTAGAGTGATACATGTCAACCCTCCACCCATGACATGTCATCATAGAGACATCAAGCCACCACGTCAGCTATGGGAGATCATCCTCCAGGAAGTGTTCTTGTTCAAGCGCCAAATCCATGCATAGTTTTAATGGATATTAAACTTGATGGGTGGATAAGCTTTAGCGGTGGTGCTAAATTTGGCAAGTGCACCCAGATCATTGATATTGACCATATCAAGGGCCATGTTTCATTGTGGGGATGCAACTTTCTCGAGCATTAAAATCCTTGAGCAGACCCGCAATCAAAACCATGGTATAGCGAAAGTGCTTCCTGGCGGGAGGTGGTGAATTGAGGGCTCAAAAGCGGTGTGGATCCAAACCACCTTTGACAGCCCCACAATCACGTTCTTATATAATGTCAAATCCAAGAGCAATGTGTGGTAGCCTGCTAGGCATTGATCCTTGTCCAGATCATGAGGAAAAAATAAGTTAATGACAAAGGACCAGTAACTAAAAATTTAGCTCAATCCATAAATTGAAAACTTGGAAGCTATGGCCGAGGAGACAAAAATGTCAGCCCAAGGTTCCATGATGGACGTTTTCCTCTTGCATGCCCATGTTGATATAAACTTGCGTTTGAAAGGAGAAAACACACAGTCTTAAAGAAGGATGTGCAGACGAAAGCTTTGAATGGGATGGCCAGATCACACTCCTGGAAGTTTTGGATTGATCTCATTATAAATAGATCAGTTTAAGATTTTGTAAGCTAGGGTGTGTATTTTAAAGGCTAGAGATCCGAGAAATTTTTATAAGTAGGGATCTATATATTTATTTTGTAATCATGAGGGATTGGATTGTAAATATTATGTTATTGAAGATTCCTTTGAATTATTTTTATTAGACCGTCTTCTTAGTTTACACGTTGTTCTGTTTATTCTTCTCTCGATGTAATCTCTCTAATTTATGGATTCCTGAGGCAATGGATTATTTGTTGTCATCATGCCCATCTTTCATGGTTCACAAGATATTTTCTATTTTTCTTCTTGTATGGATTTAATCTCTTTGATTTATGGATTCCTGAGGCAATGGAGGATCTGTTGTCATCTTTCCCATCTCTCATGGTTCATGAAACATTTTTTTTTTCTCGTCTGGATGTAATCTCTCTAATCTATGGATTCCTGAGGCGGTAGAGGATTTGTTGTCATCATGTCGATATTTCATCGTTCATAAGAAATTTTATGTTTTTCTTCTTGTTTGGATGTAGAATCTCCCTGATTTAGGGATTCCTGAGGTGGTAGAGGATCTACTACCATCTTGCCCATTTTTCTTGGTTTATCACTCAGACACATTCTCTTTTTCTTCTCCTCATCACTACATAAATCCTTTTGTTTGATAGGAAGTTTAAATGCCTTCATTATTCATCATACTTATGACTCCATAGCCCAATGGTCGAGGACTAATTTGCAACGACCTTTGTTACCTTTTCCTCTCTCTAGAGTCTTACTGACCCACCTACTCAAATCATTTTAATCCATTTTACTTTTTTTTATGGGTACTAGGATTATCCTCTTGCATTTCGAGGGTGACTCTCAGTGCTAACAGATTCCACCACTGGTTTGATGATCCTTGCAGCCAACATCATGTTTATTTATGCCTTCACTTTCTCTTTGTACTTTATATTTAACCTATAAGGTATATGTCACACTGGTTTAGCACCTGGTTTCAAATGGATCTTCATCTCTCCTATTTTCCCACTTATCCCCTTTATCTCTGAGAATGTATTTTGGAATAGGTCCTAATACTCGTGCAGTAAATCTACAATCTTCTCCATTGTTTCATCACTCCAATAATCTCCTATCTGCACAAAATTTGGATTCTTTTTCATCCCAATGTTTACCTTCCACATATTTATTGGATGTGTGTATGCAACATAATCAATCGTTGGCCCTTCTACTATGCATTCTCCCTTAGTTTTAGTTACTTGCACATTCCTAGGATATTCCTCATGAAGATCTTCTTTAGCAACAATGTAACACTCTAGTAGTTCATGTACAATCATAGAGGCTCTGTGCGCACTCTACACTGGTACCACCTCCATCAACCCTTCTTCTGAGAAGATCTTGGTTTTAATAGCCTATAGAGTTGCGTCTACTGATGGAGATTCATGTTCAAATGTAAATGTTACCTTGAAATTTTGAGTCAAGTCGTCCTAGTTGGTTGTTTCTCAACTCATTTCTAGTTCCAAATACCAGTTCTTCAAAATTGTATCTAGTGTATGTATAAACATATGTATCCATTCCTCCTTTGGTGTAGAGCTCCATTTTCTTTTGCACTTCTCTACATGATCTGCTGGGTCACTTTCCCCTATATACGTCTGCCACATACTCTCCACCTCGATACCAAATATCACTTGCATTAGTCTTCGACACTGTGACTAGTCTTCCATCCCCTCTCTATGTGCATCCCTCCATCTCACTGGAGTCTCTTTTAGGACAAGATCTATTGATAGAAGGAATTGTTGTTCATGTACTTACAACTTAAATTCCTTTACAAACAAGATTATATCAGTAAATCCACCATACCTAGTTGGATCACATAACTCTATTCCAATTCAATTCAATGATCAAGTTATGTGTGCACCTCATCTAGTTGATACTTCATACATCCTCTGCTTCCAATGTTACAAACCTTCCTCTGAATATGACACACACGAACTAATACTTCTCCAAATTATCACACCGTATGCAAAGGGGTTAAATTAATCATCCATCCATGCTGCCATGTTATACAAGTTGTCAATGTCGCTTCCTCTTGCTGGCTCTATGTATCTCTTTCCTTTTGTTAGGTCTAATGGTGCAGTAACCTTTAGATATCCTACCTAAAATATCATTTCCATCCTCTTTAGATTAATGATTTCTTGATTATAAAATTCCCATTTGATTCCCATCAGTTCTTGATATGGTTTACTATCATCCATGATCTCAATGAATTCAAAGTCTATCACATTGCGCACTCCATATATATTCACAGGTACTCTTGTCAATTGACCAATTGGTACTATCTTGTGTTGGTTCACTAACCTTAACTGAATAAGAGACCAGATCATATTGGGTTTCCCCATAATTTCCCACATCTACTTTAGTAGTACATTTACATCATATCCCAAGTCTAAAATAATGTTATCCACATCATATTCCCCAATCTGTGCACTTAATATGAATTATTTTTTGTTCCTCTTTCTGTGCACTACCTGATTGACTACCCTATGTGCGATAGGAAATTCCCTTCCTTGCATGCAATGTTCAATCATTTCATATAATTCATTCACGTAGTTTTATATTGCATTAACTCTATGCAATTTTTTATGAATTCTATTAGACTTCTTACCTTCCCAATTGTCTTATTTGGCATAGCGTGATCTCCAACATGAGGCGTGGATGATGTTGATGCTCCCCAATCCTATCCAAGTATCTATTTTCTTTCCCTCTGATATGCCTCCTTTTCTTATTGAGGATAAAATTTTGGCGTAGGTCCTATTGAATTCCTTACCCATTGTTCAGCCTACTTCCCTCCATTCATCACATCAACCCCTGTTCTAGCTCCTCCATGCATAACAATTGTTATTCTAGTTCCTTCATTACATTTTTAGGATAATATTTTCTTTATATTCTAATTTGGATTCTGGTTCTGATTCCCTCTTTCCTATCATTTATCAAGTAGTTCAGGACACTCTTCTATCACATTTTCTAATTATCTACAGTATGTTCACATTGTACACAGTTTCAGGAAGTCTTGAGCTAAGTGTCTTGGTTGATTACAGTTGTAACATATTTTCAGTCCTTTTCCTCCTCTGACAAAATTTCTTCTTCCTCGACTTCTACCAAAATTTCCTCTGTTTCCTGGATTAAATCCTATCTGATTATTATATTGTGGACCACCTCCTTCTATCAAAAAATTCTCCTCTTGAATCCTATTCATGTATGACATGCGCTCTCTCATCAAATCAAATGCATGGGAATCCTTCTCTTGATGTCCAACCGACTTACAAAAGTTTTAAAAAAAGTTACTTGGAATACTTTGATATTTATATAGTAATGGATGTTCAATTGGATGATGTCCCCATTTCTTACATATTTCACAATATCCCCATCCTGGTAATGGATTCGGTGCTCCAATTGATAAATATTGTACGAATTTTTGGCATTCATCATTATGGCGACCTTTAGTCCTACACTTGGTACACCAGATTTGTTCTCGTTTCTCCTTCCATTTTGTAAGTTATGTTACTTGAATATTCAAAGAAACTCATTGTTTCTAAACTTATGTCATCCCTTCACTGTCTCCTATAGGGGATTCTTCCAATTTCATCGCAATCTCCAAAACTTCAGGCTGCAATGCAACCTTCTGTTGAATCAATGACATGTGAATGTGTGGTATAAGTTCTACAATAAATCATTCTTGATGTTGTTGATCAAGGATATGGAATGTCAATCTAAGAATAAGATCCTTGAAATGTTGGCCATAATCCTAGACTGATTCAATCTGCACCTATTTAATTTCTTTCAACTCTCTAATCTACTATGACTTAAACTTTGGCATCTTGAACTATTTCAACAATGCTTGTCTTATTTCTTCCAAAGTATTATCTTTTCCTGTAGGCATAGTGCTCTATATTTTCATGTATCGGACTAGTGTGCGACCTCTAAATGTTTTTTCCAATTGCACAATACTTATGGCCTCATCCTGGACATTCTTTGCATCTGAAATTGTCTCGCAGAAAAATAGATGTTGTTCTCGGTCCTCTGACCCAACCCCCTAGAAATCAGGAAGTATGAGGGTGTTGTCTACCCCTGCCATGTTTATTTTTGTAGTACCTCTTCTTGGAAATGTTGGTTGGATATAACTCTATGCATTTCTTCCACTAATCGGATTTCTACCACTCTATCCTCCCTTGATAACTTTAAATTATTTTGATAAATTCTTCAACTGGTATATAAGATTATAGTGACAAACATGGGGTTGTGTATTCGATGCAGAACCCAATATAAGTAGGACTTAATGGATCTTCTATTATAGTATTGGATTGGAGTCCCTCTTCCTCTGAGTTTAGATATGGTATTTCTATGATCTGGACTATTGTGCAAGGTCCTCTACACTCTGGCTCATTGCATGACTCTCCTTTCTCAGCCCCAGTCTTTCACCTCTTGTACCTCCTTCTAGTGCACAATACTCCAAACTCATATTCTTCTTATAATACAATCTCTTCAATTATTGGCATCATTGGTCCCTCCCTTACTTCATGTCTTCCTTCTTTCTCTCCTTCCTTCAGACTATCCTCTTTCCATCCCTTGGTTACCCTATGTGAATGAATCCCCTTAGAAATAAAAATCCATTGTCATCGCTCATTGATCTCACAACATATTTATCCACGTACCCAACAATTTCATGAACCTTCTATGTGGACATTTTAATAAATCCCTCTCTACAACACTATATGATTGGGTATAATCCACTACAAATTATGTAATATATCCTCCCATTATGTGGTCCAACCAGAAATCAATTGTGTGAGAAGTGTTATTACTTATAGAATCCAACTTCCTTACCAATTCAGGTGCCCAATTCCTTAGTGTTGTGGTTTTGTACCTTCCAATATTATCCACTCATCTTTCTAATTACTTCATCATAATAGTCATAAATTTGACAAAGAAAATATCATGAAACTTCATGTACACATACATTTGCATCCATTTCTCAATGGTCATCCCAGGGTTTCTATTCTCTTTCAGAACAAAGTCTTGTTCCTTCCCTTCTAGCCATTATGTTATTTATTTCTTATTCGACCTCCAAAACATTCCCTCAATCATATATTATCTATCCTGACAACAGAACCATTTTTTAGCGTGCGCATGTTTATAAGATGCTAAGTTAAAGTTTTCTTAACAAACATAACCCTTCAAAGACCATCCCTTTCAACATCTCTTGCATGCAAGTGAAGTATCACCCGAGAAATATATTGAGGATGTAGGATTTTTGTTTCTGCAGTAATGAGGGAATGAGAGATGATCATCCTATTCATTATTATTGATCTATTCTGCATGTGTTGTTTTTTATTTATTCTTCCTTGGTTATTTAGTGAATTCAGTTATATATTACCATTATACTTCATAAATATTGTGTAGTGATCACATAGAAGAAAAATATAGTCTATCATACATCAAGAGAGTATCCATGATCAATCACATAAGAGACAAGAAAACACATTAGTTAACTTGGTTCACCCAACTTTGGGCTATGTCCACAATGACTAGCTTCTTTATTATTATTTATGTAATCGTCTTAGGCTTTCACACTATGCTTACAACAGAGATACCATGATATCTCTCTCTCTCTCTATTTCCTATCCTCTCTTCAATGTAATCCTCTTTCTAAAACTTCTCCCTAACACTCAGACATAGAATATTCCATTCTCAGCCTATTTTATCACTCTCCTTACAAACCAGTCTCTGATCACAAAACATAGAACATCTTGGTCGAACCGCTCATATAAATCTCAACATATTATAACCCCTAATATCCCAACCCATTACATATTTATACATGAATTCTAGGGCATAAAAACCTACTTTGTTCAGCCCAAAACCCTATTAAAACCTATGAAAACTCATGTTGACTTGTTGATCGGGCTTGTTTTTACTGCTTTTACATTTGCATGCTACATTTTCCTTCTCGATAGTTGGTCTTCCCACTTTTGTGCATCCTTCTACATTTACATGTCAAACTGTTATCCTTCCCTTTCACCTGCTCTCTTCTCTTGATTTATTCTTCTTCTTTATCCTTCCACTAAGTTCTTATTGTGCACTACACTCTTGAATGAACCTAAATAATGCACTCCTATGCCTAAATGTGCCTTTACTTTACACCCTGCTCCTTCCATGTATTCTTTATTTTTTTGTTGTGCATATATTCTATACTTAGTATTTTTATGAAAACTTAATCCAAAATTCATGTCCAACAATGGGCCAAAAATATTTATTTTCCCCTTATCTTCACTAGTTTGGTCGCAATAAGAAACAATTCCTCTAGCCCCATCTAACTCTTAGAAATAAATCCCCCCTCCTCCTAGAGACCATGGAACACACACATGTGTACATATCTGCTACATTTCTTCTAGTGAAGGGTCACTCCCTTCAATTGAAGATATCATCACCATACCAAAATCCCTATCTTCTTGCACTACCTCAACAACCACCAATTATTTGGCCCCCAAAACTATGCCAATATTGCATGATATGCCTATCCCCATCACACCAACCTTTATTTTTCATACATATAAGAGGTAATTTCTATTGTATGTCTTATGTTTAGGTGAATATATTCTAGAGGTCATGATGGCACTTGACTACTCCTAAGACACAATGCACCATCAATCATTCTTCCTATCACAATATTTTTTTCAACCTGCTACTGACAACAACATTTGTGGTGTTGAAACTAAAGAATCTATTCCTCCTAGTCATACTGATTGGTTCAAAAATAAAATCCATGCCCTATATTATTTTGAAGGTAACATGACTAATATTTCCCTAACCATCAAGGTGGACATTTCCATCAAACAAGGAATCATCAAAGAAGTCACCCTTTGCAATGCACGCTCCGAAGAAGAATTCCTTGCATACAAGGTTCTTTTTCAAGAATAACAAGAGACTTTTTCCTAGTCGTACATTGAAATTCCCAGTATCAACCCATCCATTATGGAACATCAAATTGACACTTGGCATGATGTTGCACCTGTTCACCAAAAACAGTGGACCCTACATCCCTTCAAATCCATATCTATAAAATTCAAAATCAATAAGCTACACACAACCAGGTTCATATGCCCCATCGCATATACATTGTGGGTCTTTAAACCCATCCCCGTTTACAAAAAATAGGGAACCAACCATGTTTGTACAAACATTAGAGACCCAAATCAAGCTTGTCCCAAAGGAAACTTCCCCACTCATTTCATCAATAAAGTAAACAATGAATTCACTAGACACAAATCCTTGTTATTTATGGATATATTCTCAAAATATAACCAAATTCAGTTTTTCCATGCAAATCAATACAATATTTCATTCACCACACCATGGGGTACATTTTCATATTGTGTCATGGAATTTGCTCTAAAAAACTCTAGAGCCACTTTCCAGTGGGTTATGACTTATGTCTTCCATGATCTCTCTCATATCATTCCTACACACTTGGACTATATTACAACTCGATCTAGGAAATGATCCCAACACCTCGAGGATTTCCACATCATCTTCTAGAGATGTGGTCAATACAACATTATCCTAAATCCCCTTAAGTTTGTTTTTTGCATCATCTCTATGAATTTACTCATATTCATAGTATCATAGAAATGGATCATGTTGGATGCCCTCAAGGTCCAGGCCATCAATGAAATTCCCCCTCCCCAAAACTTGTGTTGGTGACAAAGCGTTCAGGGAAAAGTCAGCCTCTTACATCGCTTTGTGCCCAATTACACAACTTGCACACATGGATTCTTATGCATGTTACTCCAAGACATCAGGGATAATTCTAAGGATGGAAATTTATCTCAAAATGTAGAAAAATTGGTGAATCTTACTAGTCCTTAATATGCAAATTGTAAAGCCCCCGGTGGGACAGCTCAATTGGCAAGTTCCGTGATATGAAGTGATATGAAGTTCCATGAGGTTTTGAGTTCAAATCCCCTCGACTTACCCTTTGTGCCACGTAAGGAGAATTGTGGGAACACCTGGAGGTTATAGTGGTATAAGTTGGATAACACGACTATGTGCCCATCTAGTTGTTGATTCCGCTAGACATTAAAAAAAAAACAAATGAAAATTGTAAAATGTTTGGCGATAGTTTTGTAAAAATATTCAAATTCTTAAGGATTATGTATATAATTTTATTAAATTTGGTTTATTTTTAAGGTAAAATAACTTTATTCCATAAAATTTAGAAAAAATGAAAATCGATGAATCTTTTTTTTGGAAAAAGAATGGAAAATTATCCCAGGGGAGATATATAGTCCCTAAAACATTTATTGTAAGACACCCTGTTGAGCTCTAGTTTTGTAATGTCCCCACTTTGGGACATCATCACAGGGCATAGATTTATGATGACCAGAGTAGCCAGATGGGTGCTAGAGCGAGTACAGGGGTATTTGAGAGGTATTGTGGGGTCCAACTTGCATTGATGATCATATTCCATCATTATGATCCATTCCGCGCAGATTGGATTTGGTTTCATTGCATTCCGACGATTTCCATGATTTTGACTATTTTGAGCTATAAGTCAATGGAATTCACTAAAGAGGTCATTTTGGGCACATTACTTGGAGGAACCTCTCAGTGTAATAGCTCATTCGAATCAGGAGGAGCAACACTATAGGATGGGATGGCTAGAATTGACTTTTAGTGGTCAAGGAAGCCACAAGGAGAGATAAGGCGCTTTTTAAAGGTAAAAAGGTTAATTAATTAATTAAAGTGATTTAATTGATTAATTAAATATTAATAAAATGAAAGTCACTTTGGAGGGACAAGGTGAGCCAAAAAGTATAAAGGAAAGGCAAGGGCCTCTTCTCATTCATTCATGTATGATCTTATTTTTATTTCTAGCTTCTAGCTAGCGAGCCCAATATTGGGGGTTTTGAGGGTTTTGACATAACAAACCCTAGAGGATGATTCGGTGGTGAAAGATTCCACCTATCTTTTCCCAAGATTGGTCTTGAAGATGCAATACTCTCCCAAAACATTCTAGTTCCAGATCTACTTAGTTGCAGGAGGATTCTACATCAGTTTCATGTGCAGATAGAGAGAGGGCGCACCAGTTGAGGGATTCCAGCAAGAGGAGCGCACCATCTTTGGAGAGAGATTCGTTGTAGGAGATTGGTAGGGCCGTTGAGGATTCTATCGCTTGGGTTTTCATTGTAGGGCCTTGGACATCAGATCTAGTGCTTTCTGAGATAGTTTTATGGCTCAGATTATTTCTTGAGTAGTGGGGCGAATTGAAGAGAAGGAGGACATTTTTAAGATCCAGATCTAGTCCGTTTGGAGGGGTTACACTTCAGATCTGACCCCGAGACTTTACCTAGTGACTTGCAGTGTCCCGATCTATATTTCTGGAGATTTTTAGAGCATTTGGAGGCCTCCTTCAACATGGATAAATTATCTAGGGTTTCAGTCATCTAGTGGGGTGCACCATTCAGTAGGGGATTTCAGATCTACAAAGATTGAGAGGGATCTTGGATATTCGGTCACCTGGGTTGTTCTTACCACCACCCGATCTATCAGTTGTCATATTTATTAGGGTGATTGGACACTTTTGGCAGCAGGGCTGAGTTATTAAGGGTTTTAGCCTTCTATTGGAACGTGGCATTCTTCAGCAGGAGAGTTTGGCATTTAGATCTACTTGAATTGATCTTCATTTCTCATTCAGCCTTTGGAGGCATCTTTTGTATTAGTGGGAGCATTTTGTAGCAGCTCTTATCTATTGTCTATCTTCTTGGCCATCTGTTGAGCATTCTAGATCAGCATCTTCATTGTAGCAGGTTTCTCTATTTTATGAATAAAGAAGAATTGAGATGTTTTGGCTTGTCTATGTTATTGCATATGATTGAGGTATGTTCCATGGTTATCTCTTTCTGTTATTTGCTGCATACACACATATAAACACATCTAAAAGGTAGATCAACAAAGTGTTTGACGAAATACCTCACTCAGAAAAAGTTTTAAAAAGACACCAA
>ML777329.1:349711-365140 GCA_009831015.1 Picea engelmannii | reverse complement strand
CAGAGGGGGTACCCCCCCTCTGCACTCCCCCGCGTGGAAGAGTGTACATACTTCTGGGGTGTAAATACTTCATGGGGTATAGACACGGCTGAAAGCAAAGAACCTCTGCATCAGGAAGATAATCAGGCTCCACAACCAACAAGATATTGGAGACTCCATTGGTTGAGCAGATTGCAGAGGCTGACAGGTGGATGGAGCACGTACTTCCAGGATCATATTGCATTGATGAGGATGCACTCTTTAGTATTCAGGATGACCATAGCATGTGTCTGAACACAGCTATATGGGATCCAGGCGCAGATGATAGTAGCAGGTTGAGTGCACAGGAGGATACAGCTGCTCATACAGGATACAGTGTGAGTCAGGGGGAGATGGCATCTAGTGATGGGATGCAGTGGAATACAAGAGTACCTAGTGGAACAGTAGACAGTAGGCAGTTCATCACTTTATCTTCTGTAGAGAGTGTTGTTAGTGATGGCACTAGCAGTGAGAGGCATGAGGGGGTACCCCAACATGACTATGATCAGGAGTCACACCACCTAGCAACACAATTGGGAGTTAGTGAGGCTATGATCAGGGAAACCACTAGACATATTGATGACATGCATGCAGTGATGGCAGATTACGGTTGGAGAGCATCACTGGCACATGGTAGCTCAGATTGAATATTTTCCATGGATGATTTTCACACTCTCTGGGAGAGAGTGTCTATGATGAGGACTGACTACCAGCAGTTATTGACAGACAGAGACTACCTACTGAGGATTGGCGAGTTGTATCATAGGGCCTTGAGGGGGCAAGAGTTGGAGGTAGACTGACTCACTCGGGAGTTGGAGAGCACTCGAGGATTCTTGAGAGGCACACAGACCGCCCTTCAAGAATCAGAGTCTATATCAGATGGGTCTCTTGAGGAGATTCATCAGAGATCCACTTCATCTGTATTAGTGGACAGTCAGATGTATCAGTCAGTCACATTGATAAAGGATGTTGATGATCTAGAAGAGGAGGACCAGTCGATGGGGGACACTTCCATTTGTGTCTTGGGAGTGGTTGATCTCCATATAGAGATTGATCCAGCTGTACGCCCAGGATCTGTGATGCAGCATGAGTTTGCAGGAGATGACATGAGTATTTCGGAGCATACCATGATGAGTGATAGCTCACAGAGAGATGCCGAGGTGTATGGTGGCATTCAGAGGGGTATAGTGCCTTGCAAGGAGGAGACACACTCAGGGGAGTATGTAGATGTCACTCCTTTGCAGCAGCACATAGTTGTGGGAGATCACCTTCACCATTTCAGCATTTGCATGGTAGATGAGAGATGGAGGTTGGTTGACCAACAGTCGGAGGGGTTACTTTTGGTTGTACTGGATGGTTGGGACTCAGTGATGACCACAGGAGAGCATCTTTCATGGATACCAATGGATGAGCTTCTGGTCGAATCATTGGGATTGAACAAAGCATTTGACACCTCCCAGTCCTACAGTCAACTGCAGATGTTTCTATTAGCATGTCCTGACACTTTTATCATAGACAACAACATGAGGAGGAATAGGCCATGGCTAGGAGCATGGAGAGTGAGTAGGCCGAGACTATATGACAGGAGTACTTTTACGACATACAACAGTTCAAAGGTGGATCGTGTTAGACAAACATTTGAGACTTGGTGTGTGATGGTGAGCATCATAGACCTGGTGATGACAGATGAGTGCAGTGGGCTTTCGACAGTGATCAGCCCAGCACAGGAGCAGCTAGCGGAGACTGGAAGTGATAAACTTCCAAGTTTGCCATGGGATCTAGGAGTTCACTTGGTTAGTAGGATGTTTCACTACATGACGACCCAGGTGGCACCAGAGAGCCACACACTCCACCTTGGGTTGGTTTGGAGTGGGTCGACAGGTACATGTCTTATGGGGAGAGACCTTTTCTTCCTCTTGATCATCATGATAGGGCATGGAGATGTTTGGACAGGTACTTCTTCTACAGAGGTGTCTATGTCGATACAGTTTCTGGGCAACAGGTTCGGTGGTCATAGGTATTTCAGCTTGAGGATCCCGACGAGGAGGATCCTTTATGTATGTAGGGGACAAACAGTCATGGACAGAGTAGTGCAGTGTTAGCAGAAGGATCATCGACAGAGGTTAGCATGGGACCCAGGGATTGCAGGATTGAGCAGTTCATTGATCGACAGGGGAGAGTGGACCATTGCAGGGGAAAGTTATTCTAACTTTCCATTTAGCACAGCGCTTGAGGGTGCCTCACGAAGATATTTTAGTACCTCATTCTGGCATCATCATGTGCAGTTGACGGAGACCATGTGGATCTTGGTAGATATTTTGAGGATGGAATCATTCCGAGATGAGGCCATAGGTCAGGTGCAGGAGGTTCATACGGTTGATATCTTCCAGGACTATTCTTCACAGAGTATTGCAGTTCACTTCCTGATATGGGATCAAGGGGGTGGAGTGTGCTATTGTTCATCATTGGATGGGTTCTACTATGTATTCCACAGGTGGACATGGGATCTTGGTATTTTACTTCGGGGGATTTGGTTATTTCTTGAGGACAAGCAATTTTCTAGCAGGGAGGACTGTAATGTCCCCACTTTGGGACATCATCACAGGGCAGAGATTTATAATGACCAGAGTAGCCAGATGGGTGCTAGAGTGACTACAGGGGTATTTGAGAGGCATTCTAGGTTCCAACTTCCATTGATGATCATATTCCATCATTATGAGTCATTCCACGTAGATTGGCTTTGGTTTCGTTGCATTCCGACGATTTCCATGATTTTGACTATTTTGAGCTATAAGTCAATGGAATTCATTGAAGAGGTCATTTTGGGCAAATTACTTGGAGGAAACTCTTAGTGTAATATCTCATTAGAATCAGGAGGAGCAACACTACAGGATGGGATGGCTAGAATTGACTTTCAGTGGCCAAGGAAGCCACAAGGAGAGATAAGGAGCTTTTCAAAGGTAAAAAGGTTAATTAATTAATTAAATATTAATAAAATGAAAGTCACTTTGGAGGGACAAGGTGAGCCAAAAAGTATAAAGGAAAGGCAAGGGCCTCTTCTCATTCATTCATGTATGATCTTATTTTGATTTCTAGCTTCTAGCTAGTGAGCCCAATATTGGGGGTTTTGAGGGTTTTGACATAACAAACCCTAGAGGACGATTCGGTGGTGAAAGATTCCACCTATATTGTCCCAAGCTTGGTCTCAGAGATGCAATACTCTCCCACACCATTGTAGTTCCAGATCTACTTAGTTCCAGGAGGATTCTACATCAGTTTCATGTGCAGATAGAGAGAGGGCGCACCAGTTGAGGGATTCCAGCAAGAGGAGCGCACCATCTTTGGAGAGAGATTCGTTGTAGGAGATTGGCAGGGCCGTTGAGGATTCTATCACTTGGGTTTTCATTGCAGGGCCTTGGACATAAGATCTAGTGCTTTCTGAGATAGTTTTATGGCTCAGAGTATTTCTTGAGTAGTGGGGCGAATTGAAGAGAAGGAGGGCATTTTTAAGATCCAGATCTAGTCCGTTTGGAGGGGTTACACTTCAGATCTGACCCCGAGACTTTACCTAGTGACTTGCAGTGTCCCGATCTATATTTATGGAGATTTTCAGAGCATTTGGAGGCCTCCTTCAGTAGGGCCAAATTATGTAGGGTTTTAGTCATCCAGTGGGGTGCACCATTCAGTGGGGGATTCCAGATCTACAAAGATTGAGAGGGATATTTTATATTCAGTCACCTAGGTTGTTCTTACCACCACCCGATCTATCAGTTGGCATATTTATTAGGGTGATTGGACACTTTTGGCAGTAGGGCTGAGTTATTGAGGGTTTTAGCCTTCTATTGGAGCGTGGAATTCTTCAGCAGGAGAGTTTGGCATTTAGATCTACTTGTATTTATCTTCATTTCTCATTCATCCTTTGGAGGCATCTTTTGTATTAGCGGGAGCATTTTGTAGCAACTCTTATCTATTGTCTATCTTCTTGGCCATCTATTGAGCATTCCAGATCGGCATCTTCATTGTAGTAGGTTTCTCTATTTTATGAATAAAGAAGAATTGAGATGTTTGGCTTGTCTATCTTATTGCATATGATTGAGGTATGTTCCATGGTTATCTCTTTCTGTTATTTGCTGCATACACACATATAAACACATCTAAAAGGTAGATCAACAAAGTGTTTGATGAAATACCTCACTCAGAAAAAGTTTTAAAAAGACACCAAAACAGTGATGATCCTTGCATAATGGCTTGGGATCATTACAAGTTTTGTCATACATTCCTCCATACAAATACACTCATCATTACACCATAAAACTCCATTATTTATTGTTATTCATCCTATGTGGTTAATATAGAATTTTCCATATTTTTAGTGATTAAAAGGATGGTTATACAATAGCTTTGTCAACGATGTTTTATTCCTATGTTTCTATGTCCAAGTAGCATGTTCTGTATTGTTCAGGTTCCGATATGTTCATTGTCTATGTTCCAGTACCTGTATTGTTCCTGTTCTGGTATCCACATTGCAGGTCATTCGATACTCCAAGGCATCCGATACCATAAGGTTATATAGTCAAATGGTACCTGCACAATCATCCTATAACCACACTCCATGTCATCCAATAGTCTACAGTGATCCGACATTACATTTGCGTTCATCCGGTACTAGCTCTCTGCCTCTTCCAGTACTAGCTCTCTGCCTCTTCCAGTACCAGCCTCATCCGGTACCAGATTGCACCTATTTCGGTACTAACTCCATCCAGTACTACCATCGCATTGGTTCGGCACCCATATTCATGACTATGTTCATCCGGTACTAATCCCCTACCTACAAGATTCTAGTACTAATTGTTCTAATTTGGTACCAACTGTGCTAATCCGATACTAGAAATAATTCAAAATTTTGGAAAGCTTCTAAAGGAAAATCGGGTACATGGGTTTTGTCTAGAATAATTTTTTAATATAGAAACATGGGACAAAATTCACCCAAATTGCACGTGTGTACCTTCATCTTAGGGGGAATGATTATGCCAAAATTAGCAACAAAACTCAAACTTCCAAATTGAGCCTCGATTTTCATGCACATGGGAGCATATATTGCAAAACCAAAAAATGGGTTTTTAGAAATATCATCCAAATACAGAATGCATAAACCGTTTTCTAAATTTTGAATTGATTGAGAAGATATGGGTGGATCCATAACTCGAATTTGCCCAAATTGCAATAAAACCCATATTTTTTAGGATTTTATCTAAAAATGTAATATTTGAAAACTGAGCATTGGGATTCAGTCGCATCCACTCCTCAATGATTATTAATGTATAAATAATCCTCATAGGGCTATGAGAAGGAGCCATTAGTTTCATGGAATATTTTGTAAATGAAAGATTTAGTCTTGTGAGAAAGCCTTAAGGAGTTGTTAGCCATGTAAAAACAAAGTTTTTTATCTCAATGAAGATTTCACTATCGCTGATTCACTGTGCATTATTACAACTTGATTTGATTGTCTTCAAGCATGGTTAACTAGTGTGATAAGGACCCCTCATTCTGGTAACAACCTTCTTCTTTCATTTTTCTTTTATAGATTAGATTCTAAGTGTGTTGTTTCAATCCTTATGTTTCATTTGCAATTCATATTCAGTTCAACTGTTATTTTCATTTTATGATTTAAATCTAGTCTCTTG
This sequence comes from Picea engelmannii, assembly GCA_009831015.1. Taxonomy (NCBI): domain Eukaryota; kingdom Viridiplantae; phylum Streptophyta; class Pinopsida; order Pinales; family Pinaceae; genus Picea; species Picea engelmannii. The sequence goes on along the minus strand of ML777329.1, from coordinate 359,438 downwards.
CATTGGATTGGCGATAAACTTAGAGTTCATTGTTCTTGTGATTGTACACATAATTCTTATATTTCTTCGACCATACTTTGCATCACTTATTTATTTCCATTTCCAATCTCAATCCTTTGTTCTAGGATATTGTATTCACATTTTATTATGTGTTGGATTTCTGTCTACAAGTTGCCTTCACTAACTCATTTCCAACGTTGTTAAGCAGAGATTATACACATTTAAGAGCAGAGGATTCATTTATATGCATCAAGTGTTATGCATTGTTTCTATTCATTCATAAAAATTCTAAAACAGATTTCTTCTCCTGTATTCCCATTTGACTCTTAAATCAGATCATTGCTTCTTCATCGAAACCATTTGTATGCTTGATTGATTATAAAGATAGTTCACTTCCATTCCATATGCACTCACCCATTAATAAAACACTTAACTTTTGTAAATCATTGTGTCCAACCAGATTTGAATTCATATGAGACCGATTGCAGATTTAATTCATCTTACTTCATTATCTCAAGTGTAGATTTATGATAATCATTTAAATACATGCGGGATAAACCACTCTTCATTTCATTTCAATTTTCTCTCTTTATCATGGTTTTTTGTTTTTAAAAGAGTTGATGGATTTAAAGGATATTATTATTTACACAGTCCCTTTAAGAGAAGAATACAAATAAGCATAATTTTCTCATTCATTATGTGCTTAACTAAGTGTTTGAACTAAGTGTTTGTCGTAAGGTATATATCCACTATTTGTTATTCTCCATTGTCTTCCACTCTTATTTTTTTACGTTTGGTGTACTCACTTGAGGAACAATCTCTGAATTTAAAGCTTGATTTCATTTATTGTCTTGATTTCCTTTTTAATCTAGTTTGGTTTTGCATTGTTTTTCTTTCACTTTGACTTAATTCTTTCATAGTTCAAATCTCCTTCTATTTCCCACACTTGGTTTTATTTCTCGTACCTTTGGATTCCTTGCACTTTACTTTCATATAGTTTCAATCACCAGTATACAGATTAAAGGTCTAACTCATGAGATATGGCCTTCCGACGTTGGAATTCTTCCTAAGGTGTTAGTTTGTATCACGAATTTCATTTCCGTTTGCTTGTTTCCTTTATTGCATTTAAGTGTGGATCCACTATAGGAAATAATTATTGAAGGACATAAAACGTAAGTAAGCTACCCAAGATTAATCACATGAACATCACCCTGAGTGCATGAAATTCTGTGATCTAAGCCTTTATAGCACTAAGTTATTCATACGTCCCAGTGATGAATCCTTAGTGTCAATTTGATGCAGTGTGGGTTTGAATATTGTTTTGTCGGCTTTACATTAGGCTAGACCAAGCTTTGATCCTGCATTTCCTGCACCTGCACCTCAAAGCTTATGAGCCCCAGTTGATAATTAAATGTGGGAATTAATAGTGCATATATTTAGCCCAACATTTTGGCACCGTTGCTGGGGAGGTGCTAAAGGGATAAGAGCATAGGTAGGTTGCTTTTATTTCTCCAAAGCCTTGACTATTCATTTCATGCAAGTGTGTTTCTCTTCATGCAAGCGTGTTTATTTTCATGCAAGTGTGGTGTGGTTTTAAGGATGACCTAAGGGTGGAGAGAAGACAATAAGACATGAGGAAAGAGCCCACATATCCACTTTAGTGGGGTTACTCCAAAGTTAGGTTGTCCTCTTCCTTTTAATAATTAAAGTTTGTGGTTTATTAGCATTAGCCATTTTTTTATATATATGATAAGAGAAGCTAACTTTTGTGAACATATAACTTGGTGATAGCAAGGTCCTATTAGCACGGTGGCGCTTCTAGTATATAATTGGTTTTCTTACATTATTCTTTTAGTTTGATTCTTTTTATTTCTTTAGGGTTTTTAAAAAGTTTTTGAGCACTGGAAGAACCCCCCTCTACACTAATCCATGTGTGAAACAAGACCCATAAACCAACAACAAGAACTCAAAGATGATCAAGAGTTTAACAAAACTCTCTCAAATCCTAGCAACAGTTCGGATCTCTGCCTCTCAGGAAGAGCAAATCTTGACAATAGTCAAGAACCTATCTTCCTCTCTGAAAGTGATAAAAGAAGAAGAATTCCATGAGCTACATCCACAAGAAGATCTAAAAGCCTTTTGTAATCACTCTTTCCAACCTATAGGAGAGAATAAAGAATCATGGACCACATTTGATGGAGAACCACCATTAGAACCTGAGATCGAGGAGTTCTTGACATGCATATCGCTAGATCTAGTATGCATCTAGGAGACAAACCATCCAAAAGAAGATGATCTACGTGGCATGATAGAGGGGGACATGTAGAGTGGTCTAAATGTGGAAGTGAACCAAGAACATCAAGATTACATTTAACATTGGTTCCAGATGACAACAAGATTGAAGCACCACTCTCTTCTTTAGCAACTCTCCACATCATCATCAAAGCAGTTGGTTCTTTGTATTCTGGTATACATTAAATATTATATTTCAAACCTGAGTATGAATGTGTTTCTACACATGTTATGCATGTGGTTACATTGGAAGTATTCTTACACATGAAATTTAATTTCTTGTTCTTAGATAGGATAGAGAAAAAGTTGCATGTTAGTTAACCTAGTTCTAAATAAATGCAACATCTTTTCATGTTTCTTTTAAAATAAATGAAATGAGATGAAGATAATATTTGTGATCTAACATCAAAAACCAAAACAACTTAAGATATTTCTTCTTCTTATTACATACAAATTTCTGACTATTAATAACAACAGTTGCTCATAAGCCTAATCTTTAAAATATTATGGGGATTTACAAAATATTTAAGGTCTGCATAATGATACCCATAGGTAACTTGGACATCCTAGTTTCCTATAAGAACTTGTTATTCAAGCATTCTTATCAAATAGTAGCATGAGAGTGAATGAAACTTCTACTTGTGAGGGAATGCAATCTTATATGGAGAAGATGAACTTGGGGACTAGAGACACCTTTAGGTCATTCTCTCATGGCCTCATCCACCACACATTAAGTAAGTTTGACCATGATATGTATTTCAACTAATATCAATACATAAGTCTATTTTTCATACGAACAATATTTTATGGACAATCTATAAAATATCTTCCAACTCAATACCATCCCATCCTATAAAAAGGCTTTCAAAGATGCTCCCCCATTCACCCATGCAAAAGAAATCTATAAATTTTATCTTAAAGGTAAATATTGGGACAAGAGCCTTTGATGGAAAATGGGTGTAAGAGGATAACACGTCGGGATACTGAACAAGTCTGTTGGCAGCCGATACTGGCCTGTGGTATAAATAGGAAAACCCATCAGGGTACTGAACAAGCTTGTGGGTGATGTGGCATTCTTCCTGGGAAGGATATTTATTAGATGCCAAAATTACCACATCGGAGTACTAAACAGGCTTGCTGGCAATGGGTTCTGATTTTGACGTCTTTCATTATGACTAATCTATATTTGTCCGTATGAATGATATACTTGTGTAAATCGTTAAGAAGAAGCATGCATGGTTGAACAAAAGGATAATGAACCTCATCTAATTTCCATTTGAGAATGTTCGTAAGATGGTCTTAATACCCCGTCATTCATACCCAGCATGTCATTGTCCTAGAGGTGTGACCCATAAGTGTAGGAGTCTAATAAACTCAAATGCGAACATTATCAATATCACTTGAATGACATAGATTCTTTGAGAAATTAAACAGGGATGACTGGTTTCCAATCGATTTCTCATTTATCAAAGACCACTTATCTGCTCATGTTTTCCTGTTCAAGGATGAGAGGGAAAATCCCCCATCATAATTAATATGGTTTCTTGAGCATTCAATTGCTAATGATTGATGAAATCGTATATAATAAGTAATTTAGAAATTCCCTTTATGCTTGTAATATTTTAAAATAAATTTCATTTCCAAATTTACAAGCATGAATACAGTTTAATTTTTGGTTGTTTCTTTAAGCATGGCATCAATGTATATTTATTCTCTTGTAATAATAGTATTGGTTTAGTTCTTTTATATTTTTCTATTCTGGTACTGCTGGTACAGGAACCAGTAGGTTCTTGTACCAACAATACATAAATTTAAATCTTTTTCGAGGGCAATTTTTGCAGGATAGTTTCAACAGCTCTCAGCTCTGGCATACTTCATTTCTCTCCTTCAATCAACATGCATTGGTTCCACATAGTCCACTCTCAGCTTGCATAAATTTTATGTGCTAATGAGAGTTTGCAAGAGGACATGCAAACCAACTTGTTTGGGGGTGAGAGAGAGACATAAGGAATCTCAATAGATCAACATTCATCAACTTCCTCCTAGATATCCATCAGTTCACAGCCTTGCTCCACTTCTTCTTCAAATTTCAGCAATCTACATCATGGTTTTGTAGACATTTCGTCATGTTCTACATAGTTTACACTTCAACAAGCATTAGAATTCAAAGCAAGGGTAACTTGAGGTAAAATTGGTACACATATTTTTAATTTACTAAGAAATTGGAAAACAAGATGCATAACCACTATTACTCACTAATAAAACACTTAATGAAAAGGAAATATTTGGTATACAAATACAAAGAAACATCTATAGTGTCTTCTCTTCGTACACCATAAAGCATTCTTAAGTCATCTCAAAGAGGATGAAGTCATTGTTGGCTATCCAAGCAAAGAACCAAAAAGCAAATATTGGTCTTAAAATTGATGTCCAAGTTCATACGACCACCATCACCAACATTTTATAAACCATTCTCCATATGCACACCATTCACCATCTCTCTGATACCTCATCCACTACTTGTTCTCCATTTTTATGATAATTTAGTTTCTCTGTTTGAAATCAATCTGTGGCAGTTTCCAAAGTTTCATTCCACAAGAACCAACACTTACACAAAAGAAACAATGTCACATAAATCTATAAGCAAAGTATCATAAGTTCTTCACCTTGTTTTCACGAGAACATGAAAATCCTTGGGTTTGGGGGTGTGTTGAGCTCCAATTTTGTCATACTTTCCGCCATACAAATACACTCATCTGGTACTAGAAATAATTCAAAATTTTGGAAAGTTTCTAGAGGAAAATCAGGTACATGGGTTTTGTCCAGAATGATGTTTTCACGCAGACATGTGAGACAAAATTCAGTCAGATCTCACGTGTGGACCTCCATCTCAGGGGGAATGATTCTGCCAAAATTAGAAACAAAACTCAAACTACCAAATTGAACCTCGATTTTTGTGCACATGGGAGCATATCGTGCAAAACCAAAAAATGGGTTTTTAGAAATATCATCTAGATATAGAACCTAGAAACCATTTTCTAAATTTCTAATTGGTTGGGATGATATGGGTGGATCCATAACTCAAATCTGCCCAAATTGCAATAAAACTCAGATTTTTGAGGATTTTGTCTAAAAATGTAATATTTGAAATATGAGCATTGGGATTTGGTCCCATACACTTCTCAATGATTATTCATGTATAAATAATCCTCATAGGTCTATGAGAAGGAGCCATTAGTTTCATGGAAGATTTTGTAAATGGAAGATTTAGTCTTCTGAGAAAGCCTTAAGGAGTTGTTAGCCATGTAAAAACAGAGTTTTTTATCTCAATGAAGAACTGACTGTTGTTGATTCACTGTGCAATATTATAGCTTGATCTAATTGTCTTCAAGCAGGTTTAAACAGTGTGAGAAGGGCCCCTCATTCTGGTAACATCCTGCTTCTTTCATTTTTCTTTTATAGATTAGATTCTAAGTGTGTTGTTTCAATCCATATGTTTCATTTGCAATTCATATTCAGTTTAACTGTTATTTTCATTTTATGATTTAAATCTAGTCTCTTGCATTGGATTGGTGATAAACTCAGAGTTCATTGTTCCTGTGATTGTACACATAATTCTTATATTTCTTCGACCATACTTTGCATCGCTTGTTTATTTCCATTTCCAATATCAAACCTATGTTCTAGGATATTGTATTCACATTTTATTATGTGTTCGATTGTTGTCTACAAATTGTTTTCATTAACTCATTTCCAGCATTGTTAAGAAGAGATTATACATAGTTAAGAGCAGATGATTCATTTATATGTGTCAAGTGTTATGCAGTGTTTCTATTCATTCATAAAAATTCTAAAATAGATTTCTTCTCTTGTATTCCCATTTGACTCTTAAACAAGATCAATACTCCTTCATCGAAACCATTTGTATGCTTGACTGATTATAAAGATAGTCCACTTCCATTCCATATGCACTCACCCATTAATAAAACACTTAACTTCTGTAAATCATTGTGTCCAACTAGATTTGAATTCATATGAGACCGATTGCAGAGTTAATTCATCTTACTTCATTATCTCTCATGTAGATTTATGAAAATAATTTAAATACATGTGGGATAAACCACTCTTCATTTCATTTCAATTTTCTCTCTTTATCATGGTTTTCTGTTTTTAAAAGAGTTGATGGATTTAAAGGATATTATTATTTACACAGTCCCTTTAAGAGAATAACACCAATAAGCATAATTTCCTCATTCATTATGTGCTTAACTAAGTGTTTTTCGTAAGGTATATGTCCACTATTTGTTATTCTCCATTGTCTTCCACTCTTATTTCTTTACGTTTGGTGTACTCACTTGAGGAACAATCTCTGAATTTAAAGCTTGATTTCATTTATTGTCTTGATTTCCTTTTTAATCTAGTTTGGTTTTGCATTGTTTTGCTTTTGCTTTGACTTAATTCTTTCATAGTTCAAATCTCCTTCAATTTCCCGCACTTGGTTTTATTTCCCATACCTTTGGATTCCTTGCACTTTACTTTCACATAGTTTCAATCACCAATAGATAGATTAAAGGTATAACTTGTGAGATATGGCCTTCCCGCATTGGAATTCTTCCTAAGGTGTTAGTTTCTATTGTGAATTTCATTTTCGTTTGTGTTAGGACCACACAATGTACCCTTTTTGCCCATACTTTTTGCCATTATTATACCCTAGATCACCTGTATTTAGACTTATAATATCATTTCATCTGATCATTCCAAGGTATACAACGTCCTTTCTCATTACTACACGTTTAATCTGTTTTGCATGATATTTTACATCACTCTCGTACTTAACTATTGATTAGAAGTGCATAAGTGTCTATAACTGTAGATTGGCATTTGAGGCCAGTGCTGAAACACAGAACTTTCCAAAGTCGTTGTTGAACTGATGCTAAAACACAGAACTGTCCAACGTCGTTGTTGAACTGATGTTGAAACACGGAGCTGCTACACAGTCCGAGGTCGCATATGCCGAAACACGGAGTTGCTACATAGTTCGAGGATGCAGATGCTGAAACACGAAGCCGTCACACAGTTCAGAAGTGCAGAGGAGACCACCATGATGCTGAAACACAAGCCGTTACAGTTAGCATTCATGGATGACACAATCAAGAGCGCAATTCACGTGGCTGAAACAACCCGTGAATTGCGATGCTGAAACAACATCAGCAACGATGAGAAGGAGTTGTTACACCAGCCGTAACAACAATACCTCGTTCAGCTCCTGTATTAGCATTCAGTTGTGTGAGAATAGGACATCCTATGCTGATTTAGAAAGAAGATCCGATTTAGTATAGGATTCAGATATGCTTTGTAATGATTGTATCAAAGGGATTTCCTCTTTAAATTCAAGGGAAATCACCATTCGAGGGATCGAAGTTTTTGTATTGAAGCAACTCCAGAGAAGCGGGACGTGTTCTATTCTTTCAATTTGTAATGTGATATTTCGACAGATGAATATAAGACTGCTTTGATTATTCGTCTCTAAGCTTTTTCGTTCTAGGGGAATCTTGTGAGAAGGGAGGGCCCACCTTCATCACAAGATTCACCCATTAGTTAGAAGTGTGTTAGTATAATTTTTGTTCATGCTTTGTTTATTGTCGTTTGCTAAAACACTGTTTTATGAATTTCGCTTTGCTGAAACACTACTAACTCTGTCTTAGTTTATTGAATGGAATTTGTAATTATTTTTATCAGCAATCTTGTGTGATGATTTTATGCTAGCAGATATTTGATTAAAGGTTCCTTCTCAGACAGAAAGGAATCGAAACATCATACCCTCTGTAGGATTCGTTTACTGCTGCAAGTGTGCTAGCCAGGGGTTCGGTTAAAAGGTTCCTGCTCAGACAGGAAGGAATCCAATTACCTCGACTTCTATAGATTTCCATTTCCTCCAGCAAGTGTGCTAGCCAGAGATTTGGTTAAAGGGTTCCTACTCAGACAGGAAGGAATCACAACACCTTGACCTCTGTAGATTTCCATTTCCTCCAGTAAGTGTGCTAGCCAGAGATTTGGTTAAAGGGTTCCTACTCAGACAGGAAGGAATCCAATTACCTCGACCTCTGTATATTTCCTTTACCTCTGCAAGTCTGTTAACCAGGGATTGGGTTAAGGGTTTCTACCCAGAAAGGAAAGAACCAAAACATCCTGTCCTCTGGAAATTTTCATTAGTATGAGCCAGAAACTGGGTTAGGGATCTCTGCTCAGAAAGGAAGGGATCAACTGCTCTATTCTCTGTAAACCTCAACCTCACAAGTGTGCTCAGACAAAAGTAAGGCTCAAGGCTCCTGCTTAGAAAGAAAGGAACTCGGTGGCTTTGTTTTCTGTTAGATAGAGTTAATTGTTTTCTGCATTATTGTTTTCATGAAAGAGTGTTAATGCTGAAGTCTCTGTTTGAGAGTAAGGGTCTTGTTCTTTGATTGCAGAATAGTTGTTCTTTCCCATTGCAAGTGTTATTTTAAATGTAATACAGGATTCTTAAATTGATCTTTAAAGGTTTGCAATAGGGAAGTTACTTTCTTGTGATTTAATACATAACTTCTGTTTATTTAAACAAGTGAGATTAGTATTAGTTTCTTTACTACAACACTAAGTGCTTTTGGAATTGAGCATATATAGTGCATGGCTATGTTTGAAACAAAAGACTTCCCTGGGTTGATAATTTATGTTTCACTTAGATGTTTAAAATTAATTAAGCAATTATAGTGACCAACATTTTGGCGCCGTTGCCGAGGAAGATAGCTATAGATTTCAAAAGCACTTATGTTTCTTTTCTTTAGATAAAAAGATTGCATGAAAACCCCCAAAGACACTAACCCCACAGGTGGCAAGGGAAAAGGAAAAGGAGGAAGAAAGACCTACATAGACTAAATCTTATCAAAGTCTAAATCTGCTGCTCAACGACCAAATCTTCGAAAACAAAACTCCCAGCCCTCATTTCAAGCACATTTCGAAACAGGGAAAGAAGTTTGGAGTCCTGAGACAGTCCAAAAGCCAATAGGAGATATTGTGGACAAAGAAAGTGTAGTAGGGGAGCAGCCAGAAAACATGGATGAGTACTTGCATCACGAAGAAGAGGCAGAAGTAGAGGTAAAAGAAGAAAATTATTTTTCTACATTAGGATTCCCTATAGGCGATCTCCCTGGAGGAGCAGCCCCCATGAAAAAAATTCCACTCTCAGCATTGCCAAATTTTCATGGGTTATCTTCAGAGGATCCTGATGAATTTCTGTTTGAGTTTGATATATTGTGTAGGTGTTATAACCCTAAAATGCACCATACAGGTTTACCTGGCATCAGGCCAACTCATACCTCTTCCTAGCCAAAGCCATGCTGAGTAATTCCTCAAAAAACCACTTAAAACAAGCAACCCGCGCCCTAACTGCTCATTGGGC
>ML777329.1:305970-323034 GCA_009831015.1 Picea engelmannii | reverse complement strand
GCATGACAAAAATATCAAGAACAAGCAGTTCCAGAAAGGTAATTGGGCTCTACTGTATGATTCCCGGTTCAAAGAATTTCAAGGGAAACTGTGCACAAGATGGTTAGGACCTTACGAAGTAGACACAGTTTTCCCTAATGGAACAGTAAGGCTCCTCAAAATCGATGACTCCAGAACGCCATTACTTGTAAATGGTCATCGGCTCCGTCTGTACCAGAAACCTATTTCTAAAGAAGATTTTAAGGCTACATGCATGGTAGACACTCATTTTCTTTTCATTGAGGGGGTTTCCACCCCCAATAACAATTAATTCTTTTAAGATTGATTTTTTTTAGTATTATATTAGATTAGATTTTGTTTTTCTAATAATCCCTATCAAATAAATACCATGCTACAGATGTCCTGCAGATTCTCGATCAAAGCACAGCCACCAGAAGAGGACGATTCCATTTCAGAAAGACGAGCCTTCACGATGCTGAAACACTGCTGTTCAACACTGATGCTGAAACACCGATGTTCTGCACTGATGACCTTCATGCTGCCGAGATACCACTGGTCAACCCTCTTGACTTTCTCCTGAAGCCGAACAACCACCATTCTTCACTTTCTACTCTTCTCTATTGCCAGAACACTACTGTCAGAAAACCGCCCTTCTTCTCCATTACTGAAACACCAAACTGACACTTTTCCTTCCCCCACTACAACCCGACAACCTTCTTATTCCCTCATCATCCTTCTTTGACGAAACAACTCCGTCCAGCAATTGTTTCGGCTTTCCCCTTCCAATGCTGCAACACCATTATTCAACACTTTTTCTTCCCAGAACACTACAGTCCATCATTTTCTCACCCTCCATCATTTCCGAAACAATTCCGTCCAACAATTGTTTCGCCTTTGTCCATTGCTGAAACACCATTGTCAGCAACCCTTTATCATTCCTTTTCATGATGCTGAAACACTACGGTTCAACATGTTTTGACTGTTCCTCACTAATGATGCTGAAACACCACTGTTCAACACGTTTGACTTTTTTTCATGATGCTGAAACACCACCGTTCAGCATGCTCGACTTTCTTCCGATACTGAAACACCAGTCATCAACAGTTCTTCATCTACAACAATTGTTCCATCCATCTCTGTTGCTGAAACACCAGTCTTTCACCATCATCCGTCAGCAAGCTTTTACGCCCTCAGATTATAGTTCGACCTTCTAAACAGCATCACCACGGACAGGCATAATATCTGGTTGGCTGAACGAATCAAATGGTAAGGCAAGGTATGTAAATATAATGTAATTCGGATTAGACTATAGTTAATGAGAAACATTTTAAGCCATTAATACCATTTAAAGTGCCATTATTACTAATTGCACTTAACGGGAGGGGAAGTACACGTCAAATCTGCCATACCATCATTTCCTCTGATTTTATCGCCGTCATCCCCATTTCATCACCTTTTTGTGCATTTAACCATTATTTCCTGCATATAACCCCTCAAAAAACTTACCCTGTGCCAGAGCTGATACACAAACTCTTGACGTCTGTATCTTACTAAGCTAGTAGCCATGGGAGGAGCTGTCATGCGCAAAGAGCCTGCCACCACAACATTGCTCGAACACTATCCAACAACATATCAAATCTTCGAGCAAGCAGGCTGGCTTAATTACTTCCGCCGGCTTCAGGGATATAATGAACAGCAAGTACTACAGTTCGCCCGTAATCTTCAGGAGAACCATTCTATCGTCGCAGGCATCTGAATCTCTGTAACAAAGCAAGACATATTAGAGGTCTCAGGCCTCCCCATGGATGGCACTCGACAGTTCAGCCGGAAACATGTCATCGGGGATGTCCAGCAGAGTTTCTTCCTGGCGGAGGAAAGAATTGTATTAAAGGACAGAGGCGTTCATCTCAGTTCACTACCACCCCCGTGGCCGGAGGTCGCCTGATTCATCAAGCACTACCTGACCTGTGAAGGCCGCTATCAGGTAGTCTATCAGCACGACTTCCTTTTGCTTTCTCATTTAAGACATAACAGAAGGGTCAATATTCCATATTATTTGCTGGGCTATCTAAATAACATGGCACATGACTGTCGAAAGGCGAAAGATCCAACCCAGTCACTCACCCACCACCGTCTTGTTCAATTACTCATCAACAGGGGTTTTGAACAGCAAAACCATCCACTAAATAACCCGCCCATAAACCCTCAACCAACGGTTGAAATGCCCCAAGAAAAACAACAGCAAAACCCCCCAGACGTTCCTGAAATACCCAATATCCCGCCCACATAACCAACCAGTCCAGCCATTGCCCTTACCCCACCTAATCCACCACATACCCTACCTAAGTCATCCACTCCCGCCCTCCATATTCTCAGCAATGACTCGGAACCAGAAAATGTCCCCTGCCCTATCATTCAGGAAAGACCTCCACGAAAACGAAAACAGATTGCCCCCTTTCCACCTCCCTTGCACAAAAAGCGAATGAGAGCCTCAATAAGGACACCCTGGATGCCCATTACCCTAGACACCCCGCCTATTCGACTGGTACACCGTACATCTTCAACTTCCCAAACCCCGGGATCTTTTCCTATTCCAACCTCGGTGGCTGCAACACAAGAACCAACCACTGATATTGAGTTATAGGAATTAGAGGCCCATACATCATTTGTTTTTGAAGTAGCTGAAACCCAAGAACCAACCACTGGTATTGAAGTTGAATTAGAGGAAATTGATACCCCAGATGCTGCAACACAACATCCAGTGGCTGAAACACAAGAACCAACCACTAATTTTGAAAGTGAGGAAATTGAGACCCCGAATGCTGCAACACAACATTCTGTGACTGAAACACAAGAACCAGCCACTGACATTGACATTGAGATTCAGGAATCAGAGGTTGAGGGTGCTGAAGCACTACTCTTCCTCCATCAAGAGGCTGAAACACAAGCATCAGTTGCCATTTCCGTAGCTGCTCCACAAGAACCAGCTAAAGAGACGATGACTGCAACACAAGAACCAGTCACCTCTAAATCCAAACAAACAATGGCCGATGTCTTGGAAGAAAATGAGTTTCTAAAGTCTCAGTTGGAATCATATCAGCAGGAATTAGCCAGGGCAAAGGAGGCATATGAAAAAGAATTAAACCAGTATGCCTTAGAGCGAACAACAATCTTGTTAAAGCAGACTACAAAGAGTGTGTGTAAAGAATATATGTGCTGCCAATGTGGAGACATTTACCACCGAGCAGGCTATAAGATAACTCAATTGCCACTGCCAGGAGCAGCCCCCATTCCTTCACCTTTCAAAGCCAAAGCAGAACCTGCTACAACACAAGAACCAGCAGGCCCTAGCAAGGCCAAGACTGAACCTGCTGCAACACAAGAACCAGCAGGCCTTTTTAGACTCAAGAAGGAAGCCCCTACTGCTGTCAACAAGGCTGTGCAAACAGTGCACATCGAAGGATTTGCACCTCCCAATCAGACCAATCCCCCCACTTCCAGAGAACAAGCTACTCAAACCATGCCTAATCCCATTACTTCCCACGCTGCAACTCAGACTTTCCAGTTATGGGATGAGCAGGCAGAGATACAGAAGTGGAAAAAGGAGTATGTTGAGACACAGGCCCAACATCTGCAAGTGCACAAATAGATCTGGATCAATCAAACCTTCTCATATTGGGAAGCATTGGACCAGACCCTCCAGACAGTACGTGAGCTTAAGAATAAAAACAAAGACTTGAAGGACAGATTGATCCTGGCATTTTACATGATGCAGAAACTAATGGCCACAAGGAAACCATCTTGTAACTATTCTTTATTTCTCATGGAGAGACTCATGTGGTTTCAGCTTAAGTCTATTATGGAAGGAAAACCCCATGAAGTCATTTCATCAGCAGCCTTTATCAAAACCTTTGTAGCTGCCTCTACCAGGGACCAGCACCTCCTCTGTGAGGCTTACTTCCATAATGAGGCCATTCCAAAAAACAGGTTGCTGAACATAAATCCTTTAGTTGGGGATGTTCAACTTTGAGCATTTACTTCCTTTCTCCTCAACCAAATCACTTGGCAAGGTGACTTTTCGGCTACCCAGAACAATGAAGACAATCGCCTCCTCTAGATGAGACCAGAACCGCAAGGGGAAGCCACCTTCATCTCACAATATTATGCGTTTTTAACGCAACCAGGGGTGATTGAACATGTTCAACACCTACAGTCAGAGGTGATTCAAGATTGTGAACGCATCATCAGTGCCATTGAGATCCCTGCCCTCCAGGCCAACAACCTGTTTTGGCAGCAGTCCACAGAAAAGAGACGACAGCGCAATCCTTTTGGTCCGGATAACTTAGAAGTAGAAATTTCTAGGATACCCAAGTATATCCAGTGTATGAGACATTCTGCTGAGAATTGGATTGGATACAGGTTCCATTTTCCCATTCTCTGGTTGCCGATAGAGAAATATCAAATCAGTTACAAGCTGCCTAAAAAGGCAGAAACAATAGCGTGGCAAAGATTGCAGGAAGTGCAAGGGTTCAGAACGCTGACAGACAATACCTCCCACAGTTACAGCTTGTGTAGCTTACATGATCAGAGTAGGTATCCAGACTCGGATTCAGAGTAAGTTGCCTGAGGACATGCAACACCTTGAGCTGGGGGGGATGTTAGGACCACACAATGTACCCTTTTTGCCCATACTTTTTGCCATTATTATACCCTGGATCACCTGTATTTAGACTTATACTATCATTTCATCTGATCATTCCAAGGTATACAACGTCCTTTCTCATTACTACACGTTTAATCTGTTTTGCATGATATTTTACATCACTCTCGTACTTAACTATTGATTAGAAGTGCATAAGTGTCTATAACTGCAGATTGGCATTTGAGGCTGGTGCTGAAACACAAAACTGTCCAAAGTCGCTGTTGAACTGATGGTGAAACACAGAATTGTCCAACGTCATTGTTGAAATGATGCTGAAACACGGAGCTGCTACACAGTCTGAGGTCGCATATGCCGAAACACGGAGCTACTATATAGTTCGAGGATGCAGATGCTGAAACACGAAGCCATCACACAGTTCAGAAGTGCAGAGGAGACCGCCATGATGCTGAAACACAAGCCGTTACAGTTAGTAGTCACGGCTGACACAGTCAAGAGCACAATTCACGTGGCTGAAACAACCCATGAATTGCGATGCTGAAACAGCATCAGCAGCGATGAGAAGGAGCTGTTACACCAGCCGTAATAGCAATACCTCATTCAGCTCCTGTATTAGCATTCAGTTGCGTGAGAATAGGACATCCTATGATGATTTAGAAAGAAGATCCGATTTAGTATAGGATTCAGATATGCTTTGTAATGATTGTATCGAAGGGATTTCCTCTTTAAATTCAAGGGAAATCACCATTCAAAGGATCGAATTTTTTTTATTGAAGCAACTCCAGAGAAGCGGGACGTGTTCTATTCTTTCAATTTGTAATGTGATATTTTGACAGATGAATATAAGACTGCTTTGATTATTCATCTCTAAGCTTTTTCGTTCCAGGGGAATCTTGTGAGAAGGGAGGGCCCACCTTCATCACAAGATTCACCCATTAGTTAGAAGTGTGTTAGTATAATTTATGTTCATGCTTTGTTTATTGTCGTTTGCTGAAACACTGTTTTATGAATTTCACTCTGCTGAAACACTACTGACTCTGTCTTAGTTTATTGAATGGAATTTGAAATTCTTTTTATCAGCAATCTTGTGTGATGATTTTATGCTAGCAGATATTTGATTAAAGGTTCCTTCTCAGACAGAAAGGAATCAGAACATCATACCCTCTGTAGGATTCGTTTACTGCTGCAAGTGTGCTAGCCAGGGGTTCGGTTAAAAGGTTCCTGCTCAGACAGGAAGGAATCCAATTACATCGACTTCTATAGATTTCCATTTCCTCCAGCAAGTGTGCTAGCCAGAGATTTGGTTAAAGGGTTCCTACTCAGACAGGAAGGAATCAGAACACCTTGACCTCTGTAGATTTCCATTTCCTCCAGTAAGTGTGCTAGCCAGAGATTTGGTTAAAGGGTTCCTACTCAGATAGGAAGGAATCCAATTACCTCGACCTCTGTAGATTTCCTTTACCTCTGCAAGTGTGTTAACCAAGGATTGGGTTAAGGGTTTCTACTCAGAAAGGAAAGAACCAAAACATCCTGTCCTCTGGAAATTTTCATTAGTATGAGCCAGAAACTGGGTTAGGGATCTCTGTTCAGAAAGGAAGGGATCAACTACTCTGTTCTCTATAAACCTCAACCTCACAAGTGTGCTCAGACAGAAGTAAGGCTCAAGGCTCCTGCTTAGAAAGAAAGGAACTCGGTGGCTTTGTTTTCTGTTAGATAGAGTTAATTGTTTTCTGCATTGTTGTTTTCATGAAAGAGTGTTAATGCTGAAGTCTCTGTTTGAGAGTAAAGGTCTTGTTCTTTGATTGCAGAATAGTTGTTCTTTCCCATTGCAAGTGTTATTTTAAATGTAATCCAGGATTCTTAAATTGATCTTTAAAGGTTTTCAATAGGGAAGTTACTTTCTTGTGATTTAATACAGAACTTTAGTTTATTTAAACAAGTGAGATTAGTATTAGTTTCTTTACTACAACACTAAGTGCTCTTGGAATTAAGCATATATAGTGCGTGGCTATCTTTGAAACAAAAGACTTCCCTGGGTTGATAATTTATGTTTCACTTAGTTGTTTAAAATTAATTAAGCAATTATAGTGACCAACAGTTTGCTTGTTTCCTTTATTGCATTTAAGTGTGGATCCGCTATAGGAAATAATCATTGGAGGACAAAAAACTTAAGTAAGCTACCCATGATTAATCACACGAACATCAACCTGACTGCATGAAATTATATGATCTAAGCCTTTATAGCACTAAGTTATTCCTACATCCCAGTGATGAATCCTTAGTGTTAATTTGATGCAGTGCGGGTTTGACTATTGTTTTGTCGGGTTTAGATTAGGCTAGACTAGGCTCTGATCCTGCGTTTTCTGCACCTGCACCTCGAAGCCTACGAGCCCCGGTTGATAATTAAATGTGGGAATTAATAGTTCATATATTTATCCCCAACACACCCCCTTCAAATGGGACCGTCAAGCTCAAAAATATTTCGAGGAATTGAAATCAACTCTCTCAAAATCCCCTTTTATCGGTTCCCTTGAATTTGAAAAATATTATAACATGTACCTATCATCCTCAAAGGTATCGTTTACATGAGTCCTCATCTAGAAAGGTTAATATGAGTGAGAAAATGTCATATACTACATTAGTAAGAACTTATTAGCAATTCATTTACACTAAAACCATGAGTAAAATCTATCCTTGGCCATGGTACTTGAAGTCCAAAAACTATGTCATTTGTTTTTTCTTTGAACCACAAATATCATCGTAAACTCCAATCCCATGCAATACTTACTTATCCGACGTCAGATTAATGAGAAATTGATTCAATGTATTGTAATTCTTCAAGAATTCAATTTGGACTTCACCACTCCTAAAAGTAAGAAAACACTTATTCTCGTGAAATTCATCTTTGTTTTACCATCACACACCAAGGACACATAAGTGAATGAAAACTTCCTTGATGAGAATTTATTTTCTATTTCATCAGATGAGCTATGGTATTGTTACATACTCAAATGACTTTATACTAACAATTTTGGCCCACATCTCTTTCACGATGATCACCAACATATCCACCACCAATCCCCAGACTCTCTTCTCAATGGAGATGTTTTATATCAGCATGGATTGGATACCATTTTACGTTGTTTCCTCACAATCAATGAGGTAGGGAAACTCCTTAATAATTTCCACAATGGCACTTGTATTGGACACCTCTCTAGTATTTCCACTACTTAGAAAGTCATACATTTGATTACTTTTGGCCTACCTTATTTTATGATTGCATCCAAGCCTTCAAGTGATGTACCAAGTTCCAAATGTTCACACATAAAGAACGAGCCCCATAGACTCCTTTACACCTAGTCATTACAACTTCTCCTTATGCAAAAGGGGCATATAATTTATGACATGAAACTCCCCATATATAAATGTTCATAAGTAAATCATTTAGGTCATTGACTACTTCACTAAATGGGTCGAAGCCATGCCTACCTTAAACAATGTAGAAAATATGGTAGCCCACTTATTTTTTAATCATTCCATCACATGCTTTTGGTTTCCTCAATAGTTAGTCTGAGATCATGGAAAACATTTTGAAAAAAAAGTGTTTGAGGAGTTATCTTCATGCCTTGGATTCACTCACAATTTCGCTTTGCCACACTACCCATAGTCTAATGGTTAGGTTGAGGCCATCAACAATGTCCTCAAAACCATGTTGAAACAAATGATGAACAAATAAAAAACCAACTAGAATCACATGTTGTTTTTCACACTATGGGAATACCGAAAAACATTCAAAACCTCCATGGATTTTACCCCCTTCCACCTCATTCATTGGGTAGAAGCAATATTACTCATTGAGTGTGAAATCCAAACACTCTAAATAGTAATAAACATGCTACCAGACACCACTCCCCTTGAACAAAGCCTCACCATCCTATAAACTCTTGATGAAGATCAACGCTCCTCATTGAAAAACAATGAGGCCACCAAAATACACTTTTGATGACTAAGTCAAACCTCATTCCTTCAATGAGGGAAAACTAGTCCTAGCCTATGATGTCACCCATGATACTTTTATCCATGGAAAGTTTAAATCTCTTGGGTGTGACCCTTTAATCATCAAACACTTCCTCAGAAAGGGAGAATACATCCTTGATCACCTAGAAGGAACCCTCCTCAAGGACTGTTGATGTTAGTGGTAGCATCATACATGTCTTTTTCCATAGCTTTATGTGTCTAGACATGTGGAAATTGCCCAAATCTTTCTACTCTTTAATTTACTTTAACTAAAGGAATTATTGAAGTAAATTTATTTTATTAATTAATTATGTAATTAGTTAATTGAGTTATTTTAGAAAATTCTAAAAGTTAGCATGCATGAAATCTTAGCATGTAATTCTGTAATATCCCAAGACCGAGCCCTAGTTGTAATTGGGAATGCAAATATGTTTTGTAGGATAGTGATCCAAGTGATTATAAGCTAGGAGGATTATGTGATGATTAGGCCAGAGAGCCTAGATGCTAAAGGCCAATGAGCCTATTTTTATATATGTAAATACTCTTACCATTAATATAAATGCATCGTTGCATGTAGATAGACCATGATAAAAGATAATGTGGGACTAAGCTCCACTAGGTAGGGAAAGGGAAGGGGATAAGATGCTAGGAAAAAGGGATAATCTTGAGGGATTATATCTAAGGGAGTATTTTAATATATTTCCTAAAATACTAATGTTTGGGAAATAACACATGTTATCCTAAGTTCCTTTGGGAAAAAGAACAAAATCCAAGTGGAGAGGAACGAGCTCCAAGAGAGAAATATGTCAATCTTTGTGCATGCAGTTATATGTGGGGAAATCAGCTCGGAGGGGTTCTATTCCATTCTATCCAGGCTTCCCATGCACTCATGCATGCACGGAGGGATAAATTACCTCCATTGTTGACCTCTGATCATGAACGCACCTATGAAACCTATATACATTTGAGATATATCGTACTTTTCCTGTGAATCACGGTGCATTGTACTTTTCCTGAACCCATACCATGCCTTAAAAGTTGGTTGTTGCTACCAATGCAATTCCTTGGTTGAGCATGGATCGTTGCCATCTTCTGTGTCCTTACCCATTTTTGATTGTTTTCTTCACCTGAGCATGTTGTTGGTTGACTAGGAGAGGGAGTGAAGAGGCAAGTTGCTAGTCCTGTAGATTGAAGAAGTAGGTTGTTAGTCCTGTGAGAAACCTTTTCCAGGTGAGAGAGTTTGTTGGGAAAGAAGAAGTAGGTTTTCATTCCTGTGAGAAACTCTATATAGGTGAGAGAGGTTGTTGGGGAAGTGATTTTCCTAGAGGGATCTCAACTATAGCTATAGTTCTCTGATAATTCATGTTCAACATGTTGTTGAAGCCTTGGAAGGGAAGTGGGGCAGTCTTGGGATGGTACAGGCATGTGGGGAATCAAAGGCTATAGGTTGTTAGTGTGGGTTGGAACTTGGGATGAAATCCTTCCTTTTGACTATGCAACTTCATGTTTTCTTAGCCTATCCTAGGAATCCCTTTACCCAGGTGGAGTTTAGTCCCAACTAGGGGGTGACCCACTACCGAGAGAGATGAGCAGGGTGGTCTAAGGCTGGGAGGTTCATGGAATTTTTGAATGCAGTTGGTGTTCATCTATAAAATATAAGTACCATTTATATTTTCATTTACATGATGTGTATTTGTACATGTTTTATATTAAGAAATATTTCCTTTATATGTTGTATGTGTAGGATTACTATTATTCTGCATTAATCTTTGTATTCGCATAATGTAATTGTTTTTTAAGTTTTATATGTATGATTTTCTGCTAGAGTTTTGTGAGGGATAGCCCAGTAGGTCTATGGTTGGGTATGCTACAAAATTAGTATTAGAACTTAGAAAGAGTGTTTCTATGAGGTGGCACGGATCAGATAGGGTGGCCGGGGGTGTTAAAAAATGGTATTAGAGCATGGAATGTTTTAGGTGGCATGACCTGGCCTAGGTGGCTAGGTATGTTACAAAATGGTATCAAAGCTCCATATTTCAACACTGGGCCTGGATGGGCGATATAAGTAGAAATTGAAGAAAAAGTTCTGAATGCATTGTTGTCGAAATGGACAAAATTTGAATTTCATAGCATTCATGAGTGTCAGGAGGGCATTGAGGGAACACCTTGACTTTGTTTTGAAGCTATGGAATTTTAATGGTTCAATAAATCCAATAGAGGAAGGAAACCATAATAACTGTGGTTATGGGCCACAAAACTAAATTTGATTTGTTGGATCTCTTCAGGAGAAGGATAACCCTTCACACCCATCAGATCTAGAAAAAGGAGCATGGTGGTTAAGCATCAACATCCTTCAGGACTTCACCACTCCGAATGTTTTAATTTCTTTGTCATAAAATAGGAAAAATGCCTAAAGCTCCAAAATGCTAGAGTGAATATACAGCGTAGATCATTTGGGAGAAGGAGGACCACTGGATTTCCCAAGTGGTTCGACAGTTCAACGATTCAGGGAAATTCATTTGAGATTGCACAGAGTGGATTTTACTCGAAGTCCTTAAGTATGGAACAATCTAGACTGTCCATTATCGGAGAAACATGTCTACATATCATCATGTTCTATATTTAAGCGTTCGACAGTTCGAGGGTTGGGTGCAGTTCAATAGTGAAAACCTTCGAACCTCAGAGCCTTGAAGTCCTGAAGTCCCAAATCCTGGGAAACATGAGTTCAGAAATTTGGCATTGGGATGTTTTGATATGATATGGAGAGGAATTCTTTGAACTCCTAGAGCTTGAAGTCCCGAAGCTCCGAGAAAAAATTGTTCATAAATTCGGTGTTCCGGATTTATAGTGTGTTTTGGAGTGGGATATCCCGAAGCCCGAAGTACCGAAGTTCTGGAGCGCCAATGTGACGTGGAAGGATGATTTCACCTAAGGTGGCATAGACCTACCTTAATCCTACCACGTATCATCATGTTTCATACCTTTGACATGTATTTTGTTCCAATTATGGCCTAACACATGTCCCTCATCGATGGGGCCACATGTCACCACAAAATTGATTGTCAACATAACTACGTGAACCTGGAAAGTTTGGAGTTCAGTTTTTTTTATGTGCTCCAGTGTGTTATTCTCCAAATTATCAGAGCGCTGGAGTGACGCAGCGTAATGACATCACCTGGAGTGACGTGCAACAAATCGATAATTTGACATTTGGGAGAGTTGTTGTGATTTTCTGTGAAGTGCTTTGAAGCACGAAGCTTTAGAGCACCAAAGTAATAAAGGTCCAAAGAGAGACGGTTTGTAAGTTCGCTAGTTCAGTGTTTGGGTGTTATATAGTTAGATGGTGTGAAATCATTTAAAGCCCAAACTTATGAAGTCCCAAAGCATTGGATCTGACGCGACATGATGACATCACCTAGGGTAACGTGGAATCACTTTTCACATACCACATGTCAACTTGATTCATGTTTTTCACATGCCATTTGTACCAGTTAGAACATGACACCTGTAATCCATCGGATTGAGCTATGCGTCCTCTCCTTAATTCTGCAATGTAGCACCCCTTTGGTGTGTGGATACTAATGAGACTCTGGTATTTTGTTAATTCGTGGGAACCATGATACGATGAAGGTAAAACCTCCAAAGCGTGAATATCTAGAGAACTTTGTCGATTCAACATTCAGAGGAAATAATGGATGCTTGTTAAGAACCAAATATCAATACAGCATAGAAAAACCTCAGAATAAGTACTCAATGCCTTGAAAAAGAGATAATTTCAGTTAATAATTCTCTTTGCGGGGGAAACCTCCTTATACCCCACATAAATTTCCAAATACCAGATGATTCCAAATGAAAATTTCTCCTTGGTATATATAGGATAATAGGAGTTAGAATTAAAACTAATGGACTCAAGCCAACATAAGTAAAATAACATTACTAATGTAATATGCCACAATTAAGGTGTAATGATCCACTATTTAGGGCTTAACATGCCCCTCCCCTTGAGATAAGTGTTTTCTGCAATGCTTGAGTAACTCTGGATGCTTCTGTATAAAAGTCTCATCTTCCCAAGTGGAATCTTTAGCCGGTAGTTCTCTCCATTTAACGAGATACTCTGAAATGGATCTATTCCTCAGCTAGCGAATTCTTATTTCAGTGATGGCTTCAGGATCCAATATAATTTTTCCTTCCTCGTCAAGTTTTGGCAATATAGTTTGAACTAGGATCTTGTCACCTATAACCTTCTTTATGCATGGAACATGGAAAACTAGGTGTAGTCATGAAGATGCAAGCAACTCCAATTTGTATGCCATAGTACCAATCTTTTGCAACACCTTATAAGGGACATAGTACTTTGGTGATAATTTATTATCCTTCTTGGCTTGCTTGAGGGACATCTGTTTGTATGGTTGTAGTCTTAAAAACACCCAATCCCCTACTTCAAAACTTCTTTCACTATGATGTTGATTTGCTTCTTGTTTCATGCGATTTTGTGTCATGGTCAGGTTGTCCTTTAAGATTTGGATAAATTCTTGTTGATGCTCAATGTGATCTTCCACTACTTGAAACTTAGATTTTTATTTTAGAGAAGAAGTGATGGAAGGAGGGTGGTATCCATAGAGTGCCATAAATTGTGTCATTTTTGCTGCAGTATGAAAGGAAGTGTTATACCACCATTCTGCCAAGGGTAACCATTTGAACCATTGTGTTTGTTTATCAAAGACAAAGAAATGAAGGTATCCTTCCATACATTTGTTCACTATCTCAGTTTGTCCATCATATTGAGGATGATAGGATGAGCTATGAGCCAATTGAGTACCCAAACAAGAAAATAATTCTGTCCAAAAATGTCCAGTGAAGATGGGATCTCTATCAGTTATGATAATATTTGGGCTACCATGTAGCTTTTGAACTGTCTCCATGACTGTGGTGGCAACTGTACTAGATTTAAAGAGATGAAAGAGTGCACAAAAGTGTGCATACCTGGTGAGTCTATCAACAATCACCATGATGACACTCTTTCCTTCAGACTTTGGTAACCCTATTATGAAATCCATGGAAACCTCCTCCCAACACTGACTTGGGATGGATAATGGTTGTAAAAGACCAGGGGCTTAATTGTTTCCACCTTATTTTGTTGGCAAACCAAACATTCTATGACAAACCTTTGAACATTAGTTTTAAGGCCATCCCAAAAAAATTCCTTCTTAACCCTATGATAGGTTTTAAAAAATTGTGAGTTCCCTACTACTGGAGAGGTGTGCAATTCCAATAGTACCTTTTGTTTGATTTTGGAGTTCTTACATAAATATAAGTGATATTTGTACCATAGTGAATCATTTTTCCATGTAAATGTATCTGATGCATTGGAATCTTGCTGCAACCTTTGAATGAGAGTCCACACTTTTTATTCATTCTTCCATTCATCCCTTGCTTCTATTATCCAATCGGGTTGGATGATCGAGATAGCACAGAGAAAGGCCTCAACATATTCATCCCTTCTTGATAGTGCATGTGCCACAACATTTTTCTTCCCTTTTTTATAGACGATTTCAAAATCATAACCCAATATCTTGGTCACCCATTTTTGTTGTTCTTCTGAAGATAGTATTTTCTCCAAGAAGTATTTAATACTATCATATCTGTTTTGACATTGAATTGACCACCTATTAGGTAAGGACACAATTTATTCAATGCATGTAGTGTTTCCATCATTTCCTTATCATAAATGGGTTTGTGTAAGTCCTTTCCCTTGAGTGGTCGACTTTCAAAAGCTAGGGGCCTTCCTTCTTGCATTAGGACAACAACAATTCCATTTCTTGAGGCATCACATTCCACAATAAAGGTTTTTGTGAAGTCTAGAGTGGTCAAGATAGGATCTTTGCACATCACCTCTTTAAGTTTTTCAAAAGATTTAGTTTCCTTTAGAGTCCATGAAAATGCATCCTTCTTATTTAGTGTTGTTAAAGGTGTTGCTATTATTCCATAGTGTTGAACAAACTTGCGACAGTAACCTATAAAACCAAAAAATCTTCTAAGATTCCTCAATGTTTTGGGAATTGGCTAGTCCATCATGGCCTTAGTCTTGTTACAGTCTACGTTGACACCTTCGTGAGATACAATATGACCCAAATACTCTACCTCCTTGACCCCAAAGAAACCTTTGAATGGTTTGGAATATAGTTGTTTCTCCTTTAGTAGTTGTAGCACCTTGTCAACATGTCACACATGATCCTCCCAATACATTCTATAGATTAGTATATCATCAAAAAATACTAACACAAATTTTCAAAGGAAGGGCTTGAAAATGGAATTCATCAACCCTTGGAATGTGGAAGGTGAATTTGTAAGGCTGAAAGGCATGAACAAAAATTCATAATGGCCTTCATGAGTTCGGAATGTTATTTTTGGGATATCTTCTTCCTTAATTCTAATATGATGATACCCTAAACAAAGATCCAACTTTTTGAAATTGATTGCTCCATGTAGTTCATCTAAAAATTCATCAATGAAGGTAATGGGAAACTTATCTATAATAATGATCTTGTTGAGCTCTCTATAATATGGACACATACACCATGAGCCATATTTCTTGAATACCATTACCACCGGTGTAAAGTAAGAACTTTGGCTAGGTCTAATAATGTCAGCCTCTAACATTTCTTCAACCATGCACTCAATTTCACTCTTCTGGGCATAAGGGTATATGTATGGCATGATGTTAAGAGAAAAACTACCAGGAATTAGGTGAATATCATGATCATGATTTTTAGTGTGTTGAAGACCTTTGGGAATATCTTCAAATACTTTGGAATCCTTATCAATGATCCCCTAGAGATCTAGGGGAATAGATGTAACATACCCGACCACCCAGAGTTCTGGGTACATTACCTTAAATAGGATGCAACACACCCAACCACCTGCAGGCTAGGCACGTTGAAGTCCCAAGACTTAGTTCTCTGATCTCTAATTCTAAGACAAGGGGTTTATCAACAATGTTAGGATCATGCACACCACATTCATAAGACAAGATATGTGCCACAACATAAAAAAGATAAACATTGTTCCATGCACAACAAATAAGTAGTAGTCAGACATAGTAGAATACATATCTCAGAGATAATTCAATACACAGCGGAATACATTAAACATAAAACACATAGAGCACTTATCTTTTCAAGTAAACATTCACCAACTAGTTATAGACCAAGTACGTTCCTCCCAAATATAGACGTTGTTGTTAATTTAATCTCAACACTAGGTCACCCCTAATCCAGGGCTATGAATCCACAAGGATGGGTCCTAGGCCAAGCCTAAATACACAGTAGTTTTCTAAGTAGCTCTCAGGTTTCCCAACATCACAATAATCCTAATTTCCATCTCTCTTTCCCCCTCAGCCTACACAACTATAAGAAATTAACACCTTTCTCTGTCATGCATTCCCTGAGGTTGTTCCATTTCTCTCCAGGGATCTAGTGCTATTGGTTAGGAAATATCCCTACTGGAAATTACAAGGACTCTTAGTTGTGGATAGTTCCATCCAAAATACCATCAAGTTCATGTACACAGGCATCCATTCCCTCTGGGAATGATCAGTAAATCATTACAGCCATTCAATGATGGCTCTCCTCTTCCTTCCATTCATTTCTATGCTCATCCCAAGAGCACATGAACTAGAAGTAGTGAGTGAAGAGGAAGAAGAATGAGTGAACCAGTGAGAAGAGGACAAACCAAGGGAAGAACGAACCCAAAACATCCCTCGAGGGATGTTTAAATAGTTACATGAATACAAGAGCCACATGAGCTCCCTCCTAAGAAGATCATGTAACCCCCTCTTCTCCATAAAATCAAGTATGGGTAAATAAAATAATAATAACAACACTCAGCCCCTCAAGCCCCCTTTCTCATGGAATCATAGCCCCCTATCTCTTTTTTCCTTGTCGGTCTTGCAACCAATGATGTATTTTATTAATGTATAGGAAGTGTTACATTTCCTAGGCACTCTGGCCCCTTTTCATCTTTATTGGCTCACCAGCCTAAGTCATATTTACATAATACTGTAATGATCCCAAGCAAAATTCTTTCTTGGAATCATTAACTACTACTGATTTATTGAGTTATTAAGTGCATACAAGATTCATCAATACATGGAGATCACAATATATTAAAGATGTAGAAGCACAAGCAAAGATCTGACCTTTTATTATGACCAATGTAAGATCAATACAATAGATGGCCGATCTAGCATAAACCTCAGATGGCCGTACAAGCAATAGATATGAGCTGCTACAAAATGCTCCTGCTAATACAAAATAATGCCTCCAAAGGCTGAATAAGAAATGAAGATCAATACAAGCAGATCTGAATGCCAAAATCTCCAGCTGAAG
>ML777329.1:207687-285896 GCA_009831015.1 Picea engelmannii | reverse complement strand
AGACCTTTCAATAAAATAGAATAAGGCGGATGTAAGAAGACCTAATAGAAGCTTCCGCTTCTAGAAGGATCTTCCTCTAGATGCTTCTCTTAATAGACACATTTAGTATAAATAAGGGTCGAGGGTATGAAAACCCTAGCTTGTAGATTATTGTAACAGAGTGTTTCTCGACTGGAGGTTGCCCCCTCGAAGAGGCCTGTGAACATTGCTTTCTGAATCGAAGTGTTTTTCTATTGCTATTTCGTACATCATTTCTGTGTATTATGAAGATTATGCTGGATATTTTACTGTTATTCTGCCATTTCTAGCATTTTATTTCTTTTCTGCATATTTTATATATCGGGTATCTTGCAGACGGTTTCAGGAGTGTTAATTTGAGTCAATGCATTACATGATATTGTGGGAGGCAACTCTTTAGAAGAAATCACGTCTACATTTTCATCTTGAGATGGTTCTTGTTCTTGTTCTTGTTCTTCTTCCTCTTCACAATCTATGTAGAATGATTTGTTCTCACCACACTTATGTCCCTTAATGTACTTATTGTCACAATTAAAGCATAAACCTTTTTCTTTTCTTTCCTCCAATTGTTGAGGTGTCAACTTGGTAGGTTGAGGTGTTTTATAAGAAGGAACATTATTCTCTCGATAGATGTTAGGAGTGGTCCTTCTAGTAGCCATAGCCATATTTTTACTTTCAACATTTCTTGCCGCCCTAAATGTATTCTCCAATGATTTGGGTTCCCAAATATGAACCTCATATTGAATGTTATCCCTTAAAATTCCTATGAATCCATCAATCAAGTGCTCATTTGGAATATAAGTTACATTTATATTTGATCTTGGGAAGTTTTGAATGTGCTCTATAACTGAACCCTTTTGCTTGAGACTTATCAATTGGCTAAAGAAGGTATTTCTCCTTGTATCCTCATAGTGTGCTATCATTTCTTCTGTGAAAAGTGTCCAAGTGACGAGTGATTTGCGAGAACAAAGACATCAATACCACACAAATTGATTGGATTCTAAATATATCCATGTGATTGGGTCCTTTCCATCAAACTTCCTCGTATCGATATTAGGAAAGTGGTTGGTCTTCAACCCAAAGTTAGATTTTCTCCATTCTTGATTCATATTCCTTGTGTCCTCATCATGAATATCACGGGATACATTTTCACTTTCAGGTGTCCTCTCTATTAGGAATTTTTTCAATCCTTCCATGATCTCCCCTTTTAAGCCATCCATCTTAGTATTTGTTGCATCCAACTTAGCTTCCATTGAATCCATCATCTCTTGTAGTTCATCTTTTGTTACTGTCTTCTTTTCTAAATCATTTATGTCCCTATGCATTTCTTCCCCTTCATCAATAGTCCAAGTAGGAATGTATGGAGGCTTATTTGGTATAGAAGTTCCCTTTTTTGGTGGCATGTTGGCCAAGTATCACTTTAAACCTTGATTTTGAGGTGGTTCTGCTAGACAATCTTTCTTTTATTGTATCTCCAAAATTTCAGCCCTTTTGGGTATGAAATTTTATTTTTTGTAGTTCTCTGATATTTATTCTCTGCAATGCCATGGGTTTAATCAAAATAAGATGTGCCAAGTAGAATTTATGGTAACTTCCCCACAACTTGTTTCTTTTTGGCCTTTCCAAAAGACATCACTTGTATAGCATGCCCTGCACAAAATAATTGGTATACAATTATGAAACTTGTACCAAAAATACTACAGACTTTCCATTATCCAATGCAACTAGTCTCACTCAAATTGGATACTATAGGAATAATTGATGATTTGTTTACCCAAAACACATGCTTGTGACTAGTCAATAGGACTATTCAAATACCCTATCTTCCATAGGGTGTATCTACAAATATAAGATGACCCGGAAGATGAAATGTTTATCACATATAAATTAATACTTTCTGCGAATATTCTCTTTATTTTAGGGCCTGAAACATTACATAAACATTTTTATAGTGAAAATGCCATGATGACTCAATCTAGGATGATTCCAAAACCCTCTATTTCACAAGATATATATCCTAAAGTATACGGCCCAAGGAGATAAAATTTTAACCCAACATACCTTGATTTGTCTAATAATTATCCTCCAAAGAGTTCCTTCTAAAACGTTGTAGAAAAATAGTTATAGCAAAAATTCCAAGGTGTCTTAGATGTAGCAGTGAAACCCCGAGACCTTGAGCTCTAATACCATATGTTAAGAACCAAATATCAATATATCATAGAAAAACCTCAAAATAAGTACTCAACGCCTTGAAAAATAGATAATTTTAGGTAATATGCCTCTTCAAAGGGGAAACCTCCTTATACCCCACATAAATGTCCAAATACCAGATGATTCCAAATGAAAATGTCTCCTTGGTATATATAGGAGACTAGGAGGTACAATTAAAACTAATGGACTCAAGCCAACATAAATTAAATAACATTACTAATGTAATATTCCCCAATTAAGGGGTAATGAGCCACTATTCAGGGCTTAACAATGTTATAGTCAGAAGCCCCGAAGCTCCGAATAAGTACCCTCTAGGAGTTTGCCACTTCGACACTTGGAGGAAATACTAGATGGTGAAGGAGAAACCTCTAAAACTCAAAGTTATGGAGCCATAAAGTACCAAATATCTAGATAAGCACATATCAGTTAGCACTTGGTCACAACCCATGGTCACATGTGATTGGGGGCCAAAGAAAAAGGGTTAGTGCCCAAAAAATATTTGTTTTTAAAGAAGAAAAGGGGCTTATAAAGGGAGACCATGGGGTTTTGATTTGTTCAAACCTACACCTAAAAGAGTAATAAGTCTGGTGAACCTTATGATGGGATCCAAGAAGGGTCCAAGAGACATTTTTTCTCTAAGAAAGGAGAGCGACTATACAAATATTACATCACAGAAAAGACAATTTTCAATTGTCCATAACTTTCTTCTCAAGACTCAGAACTGAGCAAGGAAGAAGTCATTGGAAAGGTCTTGGAAAGAGGATTCTCGGTATTCAACCATAATTAAGGATTGAGCAGCTTAGATCACAATAATTTAGAAAGAATATTGATGGTGACCATAAAAGGAAAATTGTGCATATATTACCAAAATGGTATATTATGGTTCTAGCTAACATAATCTGTTGTATGTCTGTTTTTGAATGTAATGATTACATTTAAAATAGAAAACGTACTAGATATGTCTAAAGATAGAATAATATGGATAGATACATTTATTAATGTTACATTTTATATCTTTAAGAAGTTATTGGATCATATCTTGGGTTCAATAAGAAGCTTGGAAAACCCTAATGAAATTATTGTTTGGTGAAGACATTCTAGGTGACAATTTTTTGCACATCAAATGTGAATGATAGGTGGGGAAATCCATATGCAATACATGATAATGCATGAACCATAGGTTCATATGGAGATGCAAAGCATGGGAATATGGAATGTTTTATGGAATATGAAATATTTTGGACCTGATATCAAGAAGGAATAGAGGAACTTGAGGACATAATGTTACGTCAAGAATATTCCACAAGAGGATCGAAGGCCGGGACTAAAGACTGTTAAGATAAATAATTACACAGTGGGAATACCTAATATATATAGATTGATATATCAAGATGTTATTTTTCTTATAAATAAAGACAAAGTGTATACATGGAGTGAGTGACAAAATCTCAAAAGGTCAGTCCTATAGCTTGGTGATAACACCCCCATTATTGTTATCAGAGTGCATAGTGGAATCACGGTATGAAGGGAATCATTATGACATGATAAAAGTTGATTATGCATGTCAGATTGAAAGCAGATGGGTCAAGATAGAAGAAAGTAATACTTCTTTGAGAAAATCCAAGTGTTGATATAATCAATCAAGAAAAGGCTAAATAAATTGCTTCAAGAAAGAAATTCATGTTAAATATCCAAGGTTACTCAGAGAACATGACTGGAAATATAATTAGGTCATGTAGGAGTTGTATTAGAGGGATCCAAGTAATAGGGGAATGCTGGAAATTAATATCAGCATAATATGTGGTTGCAAGTATGCAAAGTAGACAAGGAAAGATTCCTAGATGGAGTCAATTCCCTGAACAACCTAGGATAATGGAAGAAGATATCATGAGGTGGATATCGAGCTAATAGGAATGAATGATAACACTTGTAACAACCCTAGTTGAATATATGCTTAGGGATTATTAAGCAAAATTAATTAGGTAATTAATTGTCCTAACATGGTTTTACTTTTTTTTTTTGTTTGTTAATTTGTGCAGGACCTGCGATTAACCTGTGGCTTGAGAAACCGTGACTCAGGGGAATCTAAGACGTCAAAATCACCCGGGGATCGCACCCGGCCTGAGCCACACCAACCCTTAACATGGTTGGATTTTTTGTCCCCGCAGGTTTCGAACCGGTGACTTTAGCATCACGGAGTGGCTTAACAACACACTCCGTCACCGACTGTCCTACACCTCGGGGACTCTAACATGGTTTTACGTAAACAAAGATTGGCATAAGAATATTAATTAAATATTTATTAATTAATTAATTGTTATAACTTTTGATTGATTAATTAATTAATTACCTATCACATTCAATGACTAGGGTAATAAATTTAAGAGGGTTAATAATTTTAATTTGTTTAATTAAATGATTTATGTATGCGGGAGGGGATAAGACATTAAATATAAGGATAAGATATTAATAAGGGGATAAGACATTAAATAAAGAGATAAGATAAAAATGAAAGGTTAAGATATTAATGAGGGGAAAAAGAGTCGGTGGAGGGGGCATATGACGGGAGGAGTCTTACGAGGAGGAGGCATTATTTTGGGAGGAGGAGAGAGTTCTGGTTTCGGGGCTTGGATTTTTTGGTTTTGTGTTGGAGTTATGCAGTCTTGGAGGATCATTACGGGGGGCACTGGTTTGTTGGGGGTTTTGGGCACATGGGCCAGGATAGACTTATAGTATCCTCGAGCTAGGAAGCTAGATAGGCTGCTCCTAGATGGTAGGGAGGAAACATGGTTTGGGCAGAGTTGGTCAATGCATCGGGCAGCAGCAAAGTAGTAGGCTAGACAACCAAGTCAACGAAGAAATTAGCATCAGAAGCAGGTAATTTGTTTATGAAATTGCTAAGTTCTCTTTTTATGTTGTAGTTAAATGTTAATCTCTATTGACTATTTGCTTATATACTGGTGATTGAATCATTTGTGTAATTAAATAAAGGAATTATATCAAATTTTGTATCTACGGTCCCTACACATGGTATCAAAGCTTCAATTTGAAGCACTGGAGCCTTAAGGGCCTACCTACCCGCCTACCCAATTTAGAAATGGAATTGTACCCACCCAGAAATTAGATAAAATTAGATAAATCTGGGCTTGAGGGCCAAGTTCCAACCCCAAGTTCCAGCGCCATCTCCACCTAACCTGCAAGCCAAGTATACATTTTGATTTTAGTATATACACAAATCTATATATAATATATAAACAATATGCCTGGAAAATGAAATTGGTTTAATATTAGACGTATTTAAAGTGTTAAATAAATTTTGGCACTTGGCTCAATTAAACAAACAATATATATATATATATATATATATATATATATATATATATATATATATATATATATATATATATATATATATATATATATATATCTTATCAACCCTGGTAACGAACACTTTGGTATATATATCTTGTTTGTATGTATGTGCATGAATCCCTGAAACTGGATCATACCCAGTGAATGAGTATAATTGTTGCGATGGGGTGGATACACAGCCTCACGTCCATATTTTTATGTACTCTTATGCTGATGAGCTTCTTTCCCTAGGGGTGCTTCTCTGGGTCCAATTACTTGATAGGAATGGGTTCATATGATATCACAGGACCTGCAGTGGATGTTAACATGATGGGTTATGCAAACAACGAGCATATTTCCTCTGGTATTTATTTTAGGCTGAGGGCCAGAACATTCATCGTGGGGGAACCCAATGGAAAAAGGATAGTGTTCGTGAACTTGGATGCCTGTATGGCCTCTCAGCTGGTCACCATTAAAGTCCTGGAAAGGCTCAAGTTCATATCAAATATAATATTTATTTACTGTGATTACAATCCTATCTAGCAGTCACCAATCTTTGGGATTACAATAATATATAGGCACCACTGAGTGTGATTATAATTGAATCCAGTAATCGAGTAAATAGTACTAGGTGGCTGGGTACCAATTGGGTTGTGTTTAGGTGGTGAAGATGGGGCGAGAGAGGGGCATTTGGGGTCAGGAGGTGGCTACAAGTCCTAGGTGATTTTAACGAGTATTCACCATCATGGTGGTTGAGCTGCATGGAAGTGCTTATATTCAATATTCTTAACTTGGACAAGTGGGATTCTTGTGGTGAGAGACATTTCAGCTGAGAAAGTGGGCTGTATGTGGTAAGATCCATTTCACTTCCACAATTAGGTTGCTCGTGGCGCCTGACCACTTTGGGTAAGGTCAATTGTAATACTCCTCCTTGAGTTAACAGGAGCCATGGGATGCTTGTGGTGTGAGATATTTCAGCTGCATGTTCCATTAAATAAAAATAAATAATTTGGGTTTTTCATGAGAGCGTAACCCTTCTTATGTTTATTACCATCATTGGATATTGAAGGTTTTCCAATGCACTCACTATTCTGGCATTTTAAACATAGTTGAAGGCTTCGTTGTTTTCACAATCAAGCACATGGGAATTCACCATCTTAGCTTCAGAATTTTTCTCTGATGTCATGCCATTTACAGAATAAACATTCACATCACAAAAGAGCTAGTTATCTCCATTGAAGTCCATGTCTGCATTGTTACCCCAGACTAGAAAAACTACAAAAATATCATTAAATTGAGGTTTGCTCCCTTCTAAAAAAGTGATATTCTTGCTATCTTCATGCACAATAACAGCTCCATCTCCTTCACCCTCGTGATCATAATTGTCATAAACAAGACTAATTTCAAAACTCACAACATACGACCTTGGATTCACCTGCAAGAAGCTTTCACACTCCTAAAGATTCTCACCCAGATCATGGCCACTTTCTTTTTTTTATATGGAAACCCCCGATATCATATGAAGTAAGTAAAGCCTTCCGCGTTGGTTTGGTTCGATTCTGGTTCTAGAGGGAGCAAATATCTATCTATGCATATTTGTACCTAGTGCCAGAACAGTGAGCATAGCAAAGGCAACAAAAACATTCAACAACGAAAACATACCTGGGTGGGTGAGAGAAAAGTTCAGAAAATTGCCAGACAAGCCAGCCATGAACCGCACCTCCTAGACCACGAGCTCCGACTAATTCCATTGACTAGAAAATCTCATGTTGCAGGTAGTATGGAGGAGAGGGTTAACCATGGTGGCCATGCTCCCTCACGCCTCCTCGCACAACCACAACAAATGAGGGAGAAATAGAAGAGTCTAGGGTTTAAAAGAGATGGTCATTTTTTATTCCAAATAAAGGAGAGAGAAGGGCACATGGGCCACATGCAAGCCCCACATTGCCGACTTAGAAGTCTTAGGGCAAGTGGGCCTCATGCAATCCCCACATTGCCAATTCAAAGTCTTTTTTTTAAAAGAAAAAAATTGGCTTAATTTTAATTTTAGTTGTTTATATTAAATTTTCTTTTATAATTTTTTTTTAATTTGTTTTAAGTTGAAATATATATCAAGTGTAATTAAGTTAATTATATATTAATTAAATTACATTGAAAACTACTTTCAAGTGTAATTAAATATTATTTAAAAAAATCATTTTAATATATATATCATTTGATATATTTAAAAAAAAAAATCAAATTAAAGATTCAATTAAAGTGTAATTATTAAGTTTAATAAAGCTTAATTATGAAGTTAATAAAGTTTAAGTAAAGTTAATTAGTTTAATTTAAATAAAATAGATTTAAACTACATTAAAAGTTAATTAAAATGTTAGAGGGTCAATGGGTTTTGAACCCAAGACCACCCACCAAGTGAAGCACCTTAAGAAGAGCACTAACACCAACACGCCCTCATAAGTCTTTACAAATAAATTCTCATACTTAATATATTAATGGTAACACTGTATGATTAGAGTGGTATCATTATTATGAAGATACAGTATGAAGATTAAGACTAACTGGCTTATTACCTGACCTATTGATTCGAAGCTAGCTAACCGAGTAGAATCATAATTAGTGAATGCACTGGAAATCAAGGTAAAGGCTTATTTAGTGCTACTGATATTTGTATCCCAAAGTATAAACTACGATTGTCCAAGCGTCAGGCTCACGAGACCGTACACACAACTCATTGAGCCAAGCGCCAAGTTCCTCCCCTCCATTCCACCAGTCAAAGTCAACGCTAAATCTCAATGCAGCATTCGACAATGCCAACACTAGGTGCCAAGGAAAAGCTCACAAGTCAAGCATCGGAGGATATTTAGCTGTAAGAGAAAATTTAAAAGGACTTAGACTAGGACAAGAGGGAAGGAGGCGACATACGCACTAGGAGAGTAAGCAAGAGGAATTGGCGAGTATGGTGCAAGGGTAGCGTAGCTACAGGGCAAGGGAACCAATAGTTCTTTTTTAGGGAAAAGAAATCAATCTTACATGATTAATCCTAATCCTAA
The DNA here is from genome assembly GCA_009831015.1 of Picea engelmannii. NCBI lineage: Eukaryota > Viridiplantae > Streptophyta > Pinopsida > Pinales > Pinaceae > Picea > Picea engelmannii. Next base: position 277,263 of record ML777329.1, on the reverse strand, counting down.
CCTAGCCAATCCCCTAATGAGAGTAATGTTTGTTTACAGACAAGTAAATAAAACTTATGCCTAACCCTGTTTCTAGTTTGACTTGCACCAATTTGAAACATCCTTGAACTCACCCTGACAAATTTGGTTGATGCAGGTTAAAGCATACAGGATGGTCAAGACTCAAGGGAATCGAGGTAGGGGAGCATCGTTGCAAGCATCGCCAACACCACCAGTGCCACCACCACCATCGCCCGAACTAGCTCTCATACTGCACTCATTGGAGTCCATTAATGCGACTTTAAAGGGGCGACAACCAGTAGGGACTGAAGTGGAACCCCCATCATCTGGAATGGGTAATCCAGAAGAGTCAAGGGATTCAGGGGGAGGACCTCCACCTGAAGACATCACGTGAGAATTGTAGAAGATCAAACTTTGAGAGTTTGCTGGGGGTCGTGCAAGTGAATGCATGGAAGCATGGTTGGAAGGCATGACAAGGTGTTTTTCCTTAAGGGACTATGCGTCCAACGCAAAGGCGAAGATTGCAATTTTTTAGTTAAGAGACAACGCCTTGAATTGGTGGGGCAACCTAGAAAGACAACTGCACCTTACCCTAGACACAGTATCTTGGGAATTTTTCGAGGAGAGGTTCTGAAGGAAATATCTGCTAGCCTATTATGAGGAACAATAGGTAGGGGAATTTCATGCCTTAGTACAGGGAAACAGAACTGTAGAAGAATATGAGATCAGATTTATGGAATTGGTCAAATATGTTTTGTGTATGGATAATGACCAATGACAGGCAGAGCACTTCATCTATGGATTGAACCCTAAGATAAGAGCTATGGTGCAGATGTGGAAATCGTCTTCAGTAGCAGAAGTGGTGGAAAAGGCGCGTTATGCAGAGGAACACATGAACTTAACCAGGGGTACAAGACCGACATTTCTACATCATCCTGGATTCGTAGGGAAGGCCCCAAGGACATTTCCCAGGGGACGGGGCTCAAGGCCACTGCCATATGGTAACAGAGTCATGCCAAGGACAGTAGTCGCAGGGATTTCAATGGTAGTGAGTGTAGCATCTCATTCATCACCAACGATAGAGACAAGTCCACGACCATCTCAGGGAACAACTAGTAGGGGCAGGGGTTCCAAGGGAAGGAACTCATTTTAGAGATAGTCACATAACAGTGCACAGGTTCAATCTCGTGTTACCTGTTGGGGGTGCGGAGGTCCACATTACCAGCATGACTACCCATAGTTACAATCAGGGTTCATGCATAGAGAAGGAAAGGCATCGATGGGGAGAGCAAGTAGCAGCCACCAGATTTACGCAGCAGTTAATAATCGCTAGGCCAAACATCAATCCATGATGGCAGAGTCACCAGGTATGCTAAATCATATGAATGTTATGATTTTATTTGATTCTGGTGCTACAGATAGTTTCATTTCACCATCTACATTAGAAAAGAGTGGTTTGGCAGCCTACGAGCATGATGACTTTAAACAAGTCGAGATGGCTTCGAGAGAAAAACAAGCGGTAGGACCTAGTGTTGATAATTGTATAGTAGACCTGGGAGTGTGTACTACCAGGTTGAAGGTATATGTCACTGCTCTCAGGGTGTATGATGTAATCATTGGAATGGATTGGTTAGCAGCTCACCGAGCCTTAGTAGATTGTTTCGCAAAGAGGGTGCTTTGTGTCGACGATGAAGGAAGACCAGTAGAGATCCAGGGTGTACGGAGAAAAGTGTCATTATGCTTTATATCAACTATGAAGGTTAAGCAATGCTTGAGGCAAGGGTGTCAAATTTATGTAGTGGAAGTAGTGAATGAATGGAAGGGCCCCTCATTGGATCAGTACTTGGTATTGTCAAAATTTAAGGATATTTTTCCGAACGAGTTACCAGGATTACCTCCTGAGAGGGAGCTTGATTTCACTATTGAGCTAAAACTTGGTGTAGAACCAATCTCCAAGACTCCATATCGGATGACAACATCGAAACTTTGTGAATTGCAAATGAAGTTGAAAGAGTTACTGGACTTAGGGCTAATAAGGCCCAGTGTCTCACCTTGGGGTGCACCAGTAATTTTTGTAAAGAAGAAGGATGGATCCTTACGACTGTGTATAGACTACAGGGACTTGAACCGTGCTATAGTGAAAAATAGGTACCCAATGCCGCGAATAGATGACCTCTTTAATCAGATGAAAGGAGCAACATTATTCTCAAAGATTGATTTGCGATCAGGGTATCATCAGTTAAGGATTAAGGAAGGTGACATCCCAAAAGCTACCTTTTGAACTCGATTTGGACATTACGAGTTTGTTTTCGTACCTTTCGGATTGACCAATGCGCCAACAATATTCATGAGCCTTATGAACGACATATTCCAGAAGTACTTAGATTGATTTGTACAATTCTTTCTAGATGACATCCTCATCTATTCCAAGAATGAAAGAGAACATGAGGAACACTTGTGAGTAGTGTTGTCCTGCCTTAGAGAGAAAAAATTGTATGGAAAGCTGTCAAAGTGTTCCTTCTTCCAGAAAGAGATTCACTATTTAGGTCATATCATTTTTGGTGAAGGAATCTTTGTGGACCTAGAAAAGGTAAAGGCCATTATGGAGTGGCCAGTGCCGAAAAATGCCCATGAGATGAGAAGCTTCATGGGGCTAGTGGGTTATTACTGGAGATTTGTGGAAGGATTCTCAAAAATAGTGAAACCCATCACCACTTTTCAATGCAAGGGGGTCAGGTATGAATGGACAAAAGAATGTGATAGTGCATTCATTGAGCTTAAGAGGTTACTAACTAGTGCGCCAATTCTACGAGTGCCGGATATGGAAAAGGACTTCACAGTCTGCACGGATGCCTCAAAGCAAGGGTTGGGGGCTGTGCTAATGCAGGCTGGAGGAGTGATAACTTATGCATCAAGGAAGTTGAAGAAACATGAAGAGTTATACATGACTCATGATTTAGGGTTGGTAGCTGTAATGCTAGCTCTGAAACTTTGGAGGCACTCTCTTGTGGGGTGAAACTTTGAGCTTAAAATGGACCATCAAAGTTTAAAACATCTCTTCACTCAAAGAGATCTGAATGCCAGACAAAGGAAATAGAGTGAGCTTATGAGTGAGTACGATTTTTTTATTTTGTACATCAAGGGAAAGGAAAATGTGGTCGCAGATGCCTTGAGTAGGAGACCACGTATCTTCTCCTTGGTACCCTTAAAGGTCAATCTAAGGGAACATGTGTTGACACAACTCCAAGGAGACAGTTGGTATTTAAAGGTTACCTCAAACCTCCAGAGTGGGAGGTAGTTAGATCCAAAGTATGAAGGATATAGTATAGAAACAAACAGACTGTTAAGATATCGAGGAAGGATGTACATCCCTGAGAATGGGGATATTCGAAGCATCATACTGAAGGAATCCCATAGAGCACTTTATTGTGCACATCTAGGTGTGAAGAATATGTACCCAGATATAAGGAAGCTCTTCTTCTGGTTAGGCATGAAGTGGGATGTAGTCCATTTCATCAGCAAGTGCCTAGAATGTCAACAAGTGAAAGCTGACCACCATCACCCGACAGGCCTCCTACAACCACATGATGTTCCTATATCCAAGTGGGAAGTCATCTCTATGGATTTTGTTGTGGGGTTGCTGCTCACATCTCATAGAAACAATGTCATTCTTGTGATAGTGGATAAGTTAACCAAGAGTGCTCATTTTATTCCAATTAGAGACACTTACGATGTCACTGATGTGGCACGTGTATTTGTAAGTGAAGTTATCCATTTTCACGGGATACCTAAGAAGATCATTTCAGATAGGGAGTCCAGATTCACTTTTAGGTTTTGGACAAGTTTGCAGTCAACGTTGGGGAATCAGTTGAACTTAAGCACAACTTATCATCCTGAAATAGATGGGAAAACTGAGAGAGTAAATCAATTCATGGAAGACATGATCAGGATGTATTTCATGGATAATCAAACCCAATGGGAGAAGTACCTACCTTTGGTAGAGTTTGCCTACAATAACAGTTTTCATAGCTCCATCGGAATGCCACCCTATGAAGCTTTGTATGGAAGGCCATGCAGAATGCCATTGAGTTGGGATAGACTATAAGACTGAGTAACAGTTGGGCCAGAATTTATTCAAGAGATGGAGGAACAAGTGATTTAGATTAGGCAGAGACTAAAGGAAGCACAGGATAGGCAGAAAAGTTATGCGGATGCACACAGGACCGACCGAAGTTATGAAGTGGGAGACTAGGTTTTCATTCATATCAGGCCTAATAAGAGTACCATATGGTTCGAGAAGTGGACAAAGTTGTCACCTCGATTTATAGGACCGTTCAGAATCCAAGAGAAAATTGGACCCGTTGCCTATCATCTCGTACTGCCACCCTACTTGCATAAAACTCACAATGTTTTTCATGTATATGTTTTGCGTCATTATGTTGCTGATGAATCACATAAAATAAATTGGAAGGAATTGCAGGTATTGGATGTGGGAACCCTCATGGTAGAACCATTACGCATATTGGACTGTAGAGTCTGAAAGCTCAGGAACCATCTGGTAGACCAAGTTAAGGTCCAGTGGGACAAGTATAGTCCAGGATCTGCTACTTGGGAAGATGCCGAGATGCTACGACGAGACTATCCCTCGCTTTTTTGACCACCTTGAGAATATGCTTCTTGAAGGTTGGGTGTATGTAACACCACCTTTTGACTTAGACAAACAGGATGACCTAAGGCCTATATACTTTATTTTCTAGTCACAATGAAACTATTAAGTGATACACTTAAGCTTTAAAATGTATGAACTTTTATGAATGTTTAAATGTTATTGATGATGATGTATATAATGCAATCTACTAGGTGAATGTAAATTTTATGAATGTATAAATGTTATTGATGATGATGTATATGATGCGACATATTGTGAGAATGAAAATTTTTATGAATGTTTAAATACTATTAGAATGATGTTGGATATGATGCAGTCTATTTTGGTAAATGATAATCTTATGAGTGGGTGTCAAAATGGAATATTATGAGATCTATTTCTAATTGGAAAACTTTGATGTTAAATTGTCGGTACAGGGATACCAAATTGAAATGATGATAGTATGCAATTACATGATGATAATGCACAGAAATGTATGAGTTTGTGTTACAGACTAATCTACAGGTAATGATAATGAAAGTGGATATCATCACCACTAGCCGAGAAACATTATGGTATGAATATTGTATGTGAAATTATATTAGCTTGGATGCATTGCTATGATATGTGTACTAGTGTATGATTTCAGGTGATGACACTACCCAAAACCGAATAAACGATGACAAAACCCCAGCAACACGGTGCCACTGTATATTCCATTGTAGGGTGTGGACCCTAGTTATGATTAGGAGGGGTTGAGGCATTTCCCACTGTGTATCCTCTGAAACCTGAAGTCATGGGAGGACGGTGTTAGCTCACGCTCCCCAAGACGTGTGATGATGACTTTCAGTTGCCTGCTAGGGAATCTTGGTCAAGATAGTGACACTTCCGCTTACGGGTTCTATTTGGAGTTAGGTCAATATAGTTGATGCTCCAAGATAGTCTAGCAGAGGAAGGATAGGAATGGAGATGGAAGTAATTTAGGGAGGAAGGATGAGTAGAAATAGATGAGAAAGTATGGAGATTTGTCCTATGGTGAAATTTAATGTTTTCCCTTCTAGAAAAAAAAAAAAGGGAAATGTGTATATATGAATATTCATAATTATGTAACTAAAGCACAGTTGTCTAAATAAAATTGTTGAACCAGATAATTGTAAATAAAGGATTTCTCAAACAATTGATTGGTTTGTTGTCTTTTGTAAAAGACTAGTCTTTCTGACTGTATTGGATGCATACATAAATTACTAAATGATGATAGTTTTTTATTATTAGTACATGCACAGGACTTGTATGTACTAGTTACACATGCATTTCTTGTACATATACACTAGTATGTATGAGTTTTCTTAACTTAGTTACTAATAATGTTGGTTAATTGTTATGAATGTGTGAACCATGTTTCTTTTCCTTTGTACCATAAGATACCTTAACTTCGGGACGAAGTTTCCTGAAGGGTGGGTGTATGTAACAACCCTAGTTGAATATATGCTTAGGGATTATTAAGCAAAATTAATTAGGTAATTAATTGTCCTAACATGGTTTTACTTAAACAAAGATTGACATAAGAATATTAATTAAATATTAATTAATTAATTAATTGTTATAAATTTTGATTAATTAATTAATTACCTATCACATTAAATGACCAGGGTAATAAATTCAAGAGGGTTAATAATTTTAATTTGTTTAATTAAATGATTTATGTATGCGGGAGGGGATAAGACACTAAATATAAGGATAAGATATTAATAAGGGGATAAGACATTAAATAAAGAGATAAGATAATAATGAAGGGATAAGATATTAATGAGAGGGAAGAGAGTCAGTGGAGGGGGCATATGACGGGAGGAGTCTTATGAGGAGGAGGCATTATTTTGGGAGGAGGAGAGAGTTCTGGTTTTGGGGCTTGGATTTTCTGGTTTTGTGTTGGAGTTCTGCAGTCTTGGAGGATCATTATGGGGGGCACCAGTTTGTTGGGGGTTTTGGGCATGGGGGCCAGGATAGCCTTATGGTATCCTGGAGCTAGGAAGCCGGACAGGCTGCTCCTAGGTGGAAAGGAGGAAACACAGTTTGGGCAGAGTTGGTCAGCACATCAGGCAACAACAAAGAAGTAGGCTAAACAACTAGGTCAATGAAGAAATTAGCATCAGAAGTAGGTAATTTGTTTATGAAATTGCTAAGTTCTCTTTTTATGTTGTAGTTAAATGTTAATCTCTGCTGACTATTTGCTTATATGTTGGTGATTGAATTATTTATGTAATTAAATAAAGGAATTATATCAAATTTTGTATCTACGGTCCCTACAACACTCCAGGAGGGACATCAAGAATAGAATAGGATTGTTGATGCATTCCAAAGGTGTTGAAGTTATTTCCACAATAACATGGATATATCAAGTCGATAATAACTTAAAAGTGAAATGAATTTTGAAAGAGAAATCAATAAGGAACCATGAAGAAGAAAATGGTTCCACAGATGGTTTTGAATGCAAAAAGAGATGGTTCCTGACAACAATCCATATCAAGGGGAATAGAGCCATGAGTGACATTCCCAGGGGGTGGAAGTATCACTTGAAATTACGATGGTAAATTAAGAGCAGTATTAAGTACTTTTAATTAATTCTATGCAACTAGCGAAGGAGACAAGTGTGCATCCTTATATTATGCTAGAGAATGGTTATGCAAGTCATGTTTGAGTCTAGTCGGAAAAGAGAAGAGAAGGGTACAAAAAACTCATATACTAAAGTATTCATTCAGGAAGGGGCTGAAGTAGTTCCATCCAAAAATTAATTGGACATTGAAGACCCAAAGTCTATAAGAAAACATGTTTGGAATTGTGATTCATCCAAGTATGAGTTGGATTAGTTGGATCCAGTAAATAAATGAATGATGAAGATTAATATCAACATTAGTATTTGGATGGAAATGAAAAGGTAACCAAGAGTGATTTCGCTAGAAAGTGCTCAGGACATAAATAAACATGTATAGTGATTACAGTGAGAGAACAAGAAGATTTAGGAATCCGGGAAGAATTGAAGACTTCTAGGATCAACAAAGAAAAGTGATATATGAAGAAACAGGTTGTTGCGATTACTATAGAAAAAATTATATTGTGGCTTATTGGACAACCATACAGAGAAAGGGAGATTTCTTCCATGTTTGGAAGTGTTGTTGATGATGTTGCTTCATATGGAAGGAAGCAATAGAAAGATGGAAGGTTGATTATAATACTAATAAAGAGGCATGGGAGCTTATATTGTCATCAGTTAATCAAGTAACATCAAATTTATTTAATGGCATATATGCAGGTAATTATTTCTTTGGAAATTATGTTGCATAATTGTTGAAGGGGAATTTAGGTGAGAGTTTTCCCAGATAGAATTTTATAATACACAGTATGATATTATTTAAATGCATTAACATGAATAAGATACCACTAGGTTTGGTAAAAGCTAGAGGATTTTTATAGTTATCAAAGCTTCTTATCTTTTGAATGCACACACTCACACAATAGTATTTCATGTTAATTTGGTTACGAGGTAATAACAAAAGAAATAAAATATAAGAACTTGTTATATGAATGGATGCCAGGAAAGCTAGTCATGTATGAGACTAGGACATGGTTGGATATGGAAAAGTATGGATATATAAATGTTACGTACCACACAAATACCCAATGAGATTCCTACCTTTAAATAAAACTTGGACTGCAACCTTTTTTCTACCACTAATGCACACCACAAAATTATATTCTTGGTGTACAGTTTGGGTCAAAAAGGAAGGCATCCAAATAATCGAGAAGACAACAGGAAGTGTGTGGTAAATGTGTCAAGACATTGGCTAGATTCCCAATTTATGGATGGTGAGATACATGACTTAGATAAAGATCATTCTGAAAATCAATGCAAAGGTACATTGAATAGATATGCATTGATAGTTTCACTCATGCCTAGTAAGTGGAAGAGTTACACTCATACATGATAGAATTGTATACTTAAATGAATTTGTTGAATGCATTTTGTGAGTGCATGCATATATATTATTGCATGGAAATAATTATAATAACGATTGGAATGTTTCTAAATCATGGAATTGAGAACATTTCAGGAGATGTTAGACATTCCAATAAGAAAGTTGCAAGTCAAGTAGTCACATGAGCATTGACTACAGGAAATTTTTTGTTCATAAAAAGAAGTAATGAACTTATTGATATTAATTATGAATAGGCATATGCATAGAATGATAATTCATTCAATCTAATAAATTGTTTTGTAGTTGTGATTGAATTGTTAGTTATAAACAATTCTAAGAACACTTCATAAGTTTTTTGTACATATTTCAATGAGAGTATTATGTACAAGAAATACTAACAATTTGTTGGTTGAATTCAAGATAGAAACATTGTAGGAAAAATGGTATTCAACATGGTGCTTGCTGACATCCAGAAGGAAGATTGCATCCTATTATTGCAACAACAGTGAAAAATTATGAAATAGAATTTCATATTTTTGGGAAACGTTGAATTACTTATGAAACAATTTTGAGTTCTAAATGAATTATTTTCTATTCTCTCATGATAACTGCATGTGTGTGATGTAGATGAGATGAAATTAATTAAAGTTGGAATGTTGGAAAGAAAAACTATTATTGAGGACATTAAATCCCTATAATTGTAGAACCTTGGTGGGGTTCTGGTAATGGGTTAGCGCTCTCTTTGCCTGTGAAAGCCTTGGAAGAATGGATCGTTGAAGGACTGCGTACCAGTGAAGGGATGCATGAGCTTGGAAGGGTGAGTGAAACAAGGGAGAGTGTTATAACCCTAATTTTCACTAGACATGCATAACTGTCATCAGGCCATCTCATTTTCCATTTTTTCCACACCACTACTAAACAACTCTTCTTAAAAACAACCTTTTTTAAGGCACACATGCCCTGCTCCACCACTGCACGCGTGTATATGCTAGCTGTCCCACTACAACCTGCGTATACCTACAAAATCACGAAAAATGGAAAGTTGCAGATAGAACTCACAGTTTTGGGTAAGTTACCTAAACCATTTGACCACCCATAGCCAGTCACTTGACCAAATACCTAGCCCTTTCTAGCCTATAAAGGAAGGGGTAGGGGTCCCATTTGGAGCAGGAAAATAATTATAAATAAATTCTACCCGATTTTTCATTCCCTTTGCCCCAACCTTTTGCAACTACCGTGTGAAAAAAAACATATACAAAAGAAATTGGAGCACAGTTGAAGAGGAGCCCAGGATCAGATTCGAGGAGTAGTGGCCAATATCACTATTGTAAGTTACTCTTGTGAGATTAATAAAAGAAGTACTTTTCCCATCCTGCCATATGAGGTTTTTAATGTTTAATATTGATTATATTTTGATAGAATCTATAACCCATTAGTTCATAGATCACATGCATGTTTGGAGCTCTTTGTTTGTCTATTTATGAATGCAAGTCAACTTTGAGAGGAGATTTGTCGTCAAGGAGCGACCGAACGTTAAAGGATCAACATCAAACACAAAAACCAAGGTACAATAACTTGATCTTTTTAACCTTATATTTACATATGAATAATGGGGTTTATGATTGGGATGATGGTAAAAAGTAGGAGACTTTAGGTCATTTCTGCATGCATTATAGAACCCTTAATGATAGTCCATAGGGGGATTTCCCACCCACAACAAAATTGGTGACCGTACTGGGGAAATCTCTAGGGTTTTTGGGGATACTTTTTGGGTGTTTTAAAATTGGTTTTATTACCTTTTTTTCTGAGTTTATGCAAGAGTCTAAGCTAGTAGGGATTATGTTCTTCCATAGCAGTACTCCCTGTTTTCTTCGCTTGATTGTTTTTTCTTTTCTGGGAAGCTACAAAGGCATATGCAGCTTGTAGAAGGCCTACACACATATACACATGCCATGACTTCACACAACCGCATACATAGGCTGGTTGTTGAAGGATTCATAGCGTGTCTAAGTCCAGAATTTTGTTTTTAAAGAAAGGCAGTCATCCTCTTCCCTGTCAGAAGTGATCCTTCTCAGGGATTTTCTGGATCTAGTTCTGGTCTCTATTGTTGCAGTTTGTAGCCTAGGTATAACCTCATATTATCTTTTGTTTAACAAATATTCCTTGCATCTTTTTCTATCAAAGTAAGTTTTCGTGTCTTCAAGGGATTCTGGTTCTCAGTACCAGTGCTTGATTGCTTGTTTTCATTTTTTTGAGGAGTTGCAGAGGTGAACACGAATTGTAGTGGGCCTGCACATGTGCACACATGCCCTGACCTTGCACAACCGACATACATACGCTAGTTGTTGAACTATCAGTACCAGTTGAGAATTTTTTTTTTATAAGAGTCAACCATCCTCTTCCCTATCAAGAGTCATACCTCTCAAGGATTTTCTTGATCTAGTTTGGGTCTTTGTCATAGCAGTCTGTAGCTTAGGTTTTATTACAACATAGCTTTATTTTTCTTTAAAAGTTTTTCCTCTTTTTTTCTATAATAGGGTTTTTAGACAAGTTTGAGAGTCTACTTCAATCTACTTGTGTGTTATTGCCAATAACTCTTTGCAGTATGCGCTTAGGACAAAAGTCATTTCTTGGTCTTTACTTGTCATCATTTTTCCTTTTTTTCTTCTTAACCACTAAACAATAAAAAATTATTTTAATTTTTGGGTTTGGTTAAGTAGTTGGTTATTTGCATTAATCATCAGGGAAAATATTTCTTTCATAAGTTCTTGTCTATTTACTTATGACAATAAGTAGCTCGTAGTCGAGTGAAAGCTTGTTTTTGAGTTTTCTGTTAAAAAATCTTAGAAAAAAAAAACAAGTTTGAAAAGTTGGTTAAAGAGTTTGAATGTGCAAGTTTGAATTTGTGAAGAAGTCATTTGTTTCCAGTTTCATTATAATATTTTCTCTTTCATCTCTGAAAAAAAATCACTGGTTTCATTTTCATTCCCTTTGACTTAAGACAACCACTAAAATTAATGATTAATTAAAATCAACTAGACTTTATGTTTGTAGGGTCCATCAACTAGTCTAGGCTAGAGCCTTTATTTAGGATTGGAGAGGAAACTCTTCAAGGCTGAAAAAACAAACATAAGAGTCTGTGCTAGGGAGTGATAAAAGTCCAGTATCGTGAAACTTATCCAGGACCCCCCTCTAACACAGGGGCTAAAAAAGAGGTCATGTAAGGAAAGGTAGCGGAGATAACCCCTCCAAAGCCGGACTAAGCATAGTGTGGAACACATATAGAGAGATTATCTTGGGATTTCATTGATCACATTTTCCATGGAGATTCGTGGGTCTCGAATCCATTCGAGGTCCTCAGTTGTCTTTCGGAACACTTTCTTTCGATACCCTTGATAGGTTTCAGGCTTGATGCCTTGCTCATTGAGGTCCACCCAACTATCGACTGTACCCGCTTGGTGATTGTTTGTGCATTGGCAACCTAATTGTCTATCTTTATAATGACTTACACATGTGAATGTGGGGGTATACAATGGTACCTAAGACAAACATCGGGCCATGCTTTGCAGAGTATACCCAGAGGGTTCTTCCGTATTTGGTTTCACTTGCACTGGTAAGTTTCCCTAGTGTTGGTTGTTGTAATTGTTCTTCCAACTAGCTAGTGACTGATTGTTTTATCTCATAGGTAATTTTTCTAGTGTGTGCTGGTTTTCAAACGATTATAGATTTCCCTAGTGTGTCTTTGATATTCTCACACAGTGGAGGATCAAGAGTTTCATCGGTCGTGAAGGCTTTTGGGCCGATTGATGGTTGACCTCGAACCCCTCCCCCACCACCACGAAGGTGAAAACTAGACCAGCAAGGGTATTTTGAGACAACCGGGTTATAGGAAACTGTGCCCGACCCATCTTTGAGAGGATAAATTTTGATTATGGAGGAACCAATCATTTCTTACCTCGAAGAAGAAGCTCTTGGTCCATATAAACCTCCCATCACTGATCTATCGATGCCCATCATCATATAGGTTCTACCTTACGAGTGTTAGGTAATGTCACAAGCAACAATGGAAGAAAACGTTGCTATGTCTTTAGGGAATACTCATATTTCCTTCACGACTGTCACTACAGGGGGTGTTCCACTTCCTAACCAACCATCATCAGTCCGAGCCACTATGGTCTCAATTTATTCTACCTTGGGCAACGGTTCGATTCTGTCTAGGGCGGTGATCACTGCTCCTTTTACACAGAATGCGACAGGCCCTTCGTTCTCATATAGGATGCATGGCTTCGGTACGAGTATTGTACCTTCCTCCTCCACTCTATAGACTTTAATTCTAGGGGTAGGGAGTTCCAACAGTCCTCTGCAAGGATCTATGGATGGCACTTCAACTCCTTTTATCGCTTTCCCTTACGATGAGGGTCATATACCCCCTTCGTCCCCCTCACTCAGCGGTGTTCCTCAACACTCTGCCTGGTCTAACGTAAACTTGTTTAGAGCAGGTAGTCAAGCACTCCCTCCTTATAACATGCCAGTTGGTTTGACACCTTTCTCTTTGTTCGGTGCATTTGGTAACAACACTTTCTTGTTAGTTGCCATTTTAGCCAGGGGAAACCGCAGTTATGGACAACCACATCCTGTACAGGGTACTATTCCTGCATAGGGGGCACACTTAGGAATTCCTTCCTCACAAGGACCTTGGAATCTGTGGTAGGGACTAGTTCCCTTGCCAGGGATTTCGATCGGGGGAAACCCCTTCCATACCCAGTGGAACCTCGGGCAAGGCCCAACATCTATACTCATCTGATTGGAAGGGGGCAACCCCTCCAAAAATCCTTAGAATGTGACATAAGATCAACCATTTACATCCTATTACGGGAACCAACCGATGATGTCTCAGCAAGCGCATAATCCATACGCTGGTCATGACCATGGTTATTACCAAATCCCTAGCCAACAACCTAACTTTTCCTGGCAACTTGGTGCCAATCAAACTCCAAGATCCTTTTTCCCTGGCTACAATCCACAACCTAAACTACCATTTCTAGCAGCCCTGGACACTTGCCAGATTTGACAAGGCTTTTAAATGACCCCATATGTCACGATCCAAGTTGGCCTCCTATGCTGACCAAGTTTCCTTCGCACATTCCAAATTTCGAGGCCAATCCTAATGAAGATCCTGGTGATCATGTGACTACCTTCCACTTATGGTTCTCGTCCAACTTGTTAAGAGATGACTCTGTTCAGTTGCAATTGTTTCAACGCACTCTCATAGGGAGTGCTATGAAATGGTACATTGATCTCGACCACTCACGATACTCTTCCTTCAGCTAATTGGAAATGGCTTTCTTAAACCATTTCCAATTACCTGTGAGATACGATGTCAGCAATGAATAGTTGTCCAACTTCTAGCAGAAAAAAGTGGACCATATGTCGGATCACATTCGAGAATGGAGATGACGAAAGAGTTTGATTAAAGTGCCAGTCTCACCAGCATTCTTACTTGAGTGGTTCCTTAAGTCTTTGGTACCCCAGTTGTCTAAAGATGTCACAATGTTCGGGGTGTTTTTCGAGGAAGATGTGATAATGAGAGCTCAACAACTAGAATTAACTTACTCTCATTCTAGTTTACTTTACTAGATTTTTCCATATGCACCGAGGTCAATACTTGACAAGACCAGACAAAGGTCTGGACCACATGCCGATGGAATTATTGGTTTAGCACAAGTGAAGCCTTCTAATCCATTGTCAAATAAATTGCAATAATTGTTGATACAATAGAAAACGACCAACCAGACCACTGGTTCGGTTGTTCTCCATAGCCAAAAGTCATATGTACACAGTGTGAAAATGACAAACCCAAAGGCCACCCAACAGCCTTACAGAAAGAATAAACAATGAAAGAAGAGTGAGGGGGATAAGAAACCCACCGATAATTTTGGTGGGAGTGACACTGAAAATAAGAAATCAAAGTATCCTTGTGATGTTTGCAAGGAAGAACACCTGACCCATCAGTGCCTTGGGCTTGTGGAGGCCTAGAAGTTATTGGCACAACAACATCCTATTGTGTTAACGAACCCATTTCCACACGGGAAAAATCTAACTCAAGCCTCCTCGAGTGTGGAAGGGGGTAGCCAAGGACCCCCTCCATCTTCGAGTGATCCTTCGTTCAAAAATATGTATATGATGAAAGGATATGCCTATATATCGACTAGAGAAAATGGTTACGAAAATCCAAGCACCTCTAAGAAGGGTAAAGAAGCCGAAAACCCACCTCTTCCTTTCCATATTCAGAATACGTTGGGAGAAACAATGACACACATCCCAAAAGGTGCCTTCAAGAAATATTCTCACAATCCAAACACACAGGCCGCCCAGAACTACTCTGTGGTGGAGGATTTATCACAAACCCCTTGTGCAATGTCTGGATTTGAATTCCTCCAAATTTTCCCTTCCCAGAGAAAGGCTCTGTTAGCTTCCCTAGGATCTATTGAGACTTGTAATCTGGGAATGATCATTCTTGATATGACCAAATTAAAACCTTGTCTTCCTTACCACGTAGATTTTCAGAGAGTAGTGGCTTACACCATGAAAAAGTTTACCCAGAATATTTTTCGTACAGTGGTGGATGAGGGTGCCTCGACATGCGTGATGTATTTGGCATGTTGGAAGGCCATAGGCCAA
This sequence comes from Picea engelmannii, assembly GCA_009831015.1. NCBI lineage: Eukaryota > Viridiplantae > Streptophyta > Pinopsida > Pinales > Pinaceae > Picea > Picea engelmannii. The sequence continues at coordinate 261,963 of ML777329.1, read as the reverse complement.
CCTATTTTGTATTTGTCACCTACTCTTCGTACAACCTTTAACTATTGTTCTTTCCAACCACATGGGATCATTCCCTCTTTCCCCATGTAGTTAAGAGGAAAAATTGTGTGCGTCGAAGTTGAAGTGGTCGATGCATCTCTCAACTACAATATTTTGTTAGGAAGGATTTGGACCTATTATATGCAAGCAGTGGTCGTGACAGTTTTTTGGGTCTTGTTGTTTCCACACGAGGGTTGGATCATGACCATTGATCAGTTATCCATCTCTCATCCCGATCCTTCATCGGGAGTCTCCACGGTCCCGATGATTTATAACCCTCGGCCCAACATCGTCAACGTAGGGTTTAGTTTGTGCCCACCTTTGATGGGTACTTTTGATTACCCACCTTCGACCGAAAATTTCCATTACATGTCGGCTGACCCCGACCAGCCTCAGGCCGAAAATTTTCAAATCGTGTCATTTCGCATGACGTACTTTAACGATTTGTGGACTCTTCCTTCCCCATCATCTATGATGGAAGGGACAGAGCACCATGGTATGGCCATGCCTTTGTCCACGTTAGATGTTGCATACTCGATAATTCAACAATCTTCTGGCAATCTCGATCTGACTCCCGCACAAGAGTTAGATCCGGTGCTTGAGCCTATTTGGGATCAAGGTTCCCTTGCTGATATAGATTCTTTAGACTTAGTCTTTCCCTCAGGTGAGGTGATTATTGAGGTAGTGACTATTCCAAACAGACCATGGGATGATCTTCATCATCGATCTTACTTCCTCCCAGAGTTAAGATGAATTGAAGTAGGTGAATTCACTCTGACTATGAATGGAGATAAAGATTGTCCTATCAATCCTTTGGCAATGCACATTGTTTATACTGAAGGAAATATGGAAAAAATAGTTGAAACGATACCTATTGACATCTCCAAAACCCTTAGCGTCGTGGAGAATATCTTCATCGAAGTAGATTTCTCCCCCGAGGAGATTCAAATATACATATATTTATTTAAAGAATTTCACGACGTGTTTGCCTGGTCTTACAAGGAAATGCCAGGCATAGATCCAAGAATCTTTGAACGTGAAATCACGACTTATCCTGATGTCAAGATGGTCTGACAGAAGCTTTGGTTGGTCAATTCTAGGAAAGAAACAACTATCAAGGATGAAGTAGAGAAACTACTTAAAGTTGGTTTCATCTATCCCATCCAATTGAATTAATAGGTGTCAAATCCCATGCCAGTCAATAAAAAATAGGGTACGATTCACGTATGTACGGAATTTCATGATCTGAACAAGGCCTTCCCAAAAGATAATTTCCCCAGGCCATTTATTGACCAGATAATCGATGAATGCGTAGGTTGTGAGGCTTTTTCATTCATGGATGGTTTTTCAGGATACAACCATATACAAATCAAACCCGAAGACCAACACAAAACCTCTTTCATTTGTCCATGGGGTACATTCGCTTAGTGTAAGATGCCTTTTGGTCTGAAAAATGCTAGAGCTACGTTTCAGCAAGCCATGCCTTTTTCTTTCCATGACCTCAAACACATAGTTGAGGCTTATCTCGATGATTTAGCATTATGATCTCACAAGAGATATGATCATTTGACACACCTCTGACTTATCCTTGAACGATGTTGCTACTACCGAATCCACTTGAATCCAAAAAAGTGCATCTTTTGCATCACATTGGGTCGTATGCTAGGTTTCATAGTTTCGACCACAGGGATCATGGTCGATCCTCTAAAGGTTGAGGCAATAGTTCAATTTCCTACCCCATGCACCATCCCTTAGTTTCAAGTTTTGCAAGGAAAACACGAACCTTTTATGGCGTTTCATCACAAACTATGCCAAGATAACAAAGGGTTTTATGCATTTATTGAAGAAGGATGTTACTTTTCATTGGGACGAGGCTGCTCAATGCTCTTTCGCAATGTTAAAACACGTCCTCATATCTACTCCTCTGCTTCAGCCACCCAATTATAATAAATATTTCTTATTGTACTTGGCCACTGCAGAGTCGACCATCGGTATGGTCTTAGTTCAGGAGGATGATTTTCTCTTATAATACGTGATTTATTACCTGAGCCAAGGCCTAGTTGGCCTGAAACTCAATTATTCCCACATTGAAAAACTTGCGTTGGCAACAATCCATGATGTCCAATAGTTCCTTCATTACATTTTGTTTCGAATGACCACCATCATTGCCATTGTGAATCCATTTCAATATGTATTGACACGATGAGTCATTGACAGAAATATCAATAGATGGATAGTTATCCTCCAAGAATTTGACTTGGAGTTCGTTTTGGTGAAATCCAAAAAGTCGATGGTCTTCACGAAAATCATATCGGAACTTTCGGTCGAATCAGGTGATGTTATACCCAACGAGTCACCTATCAAAGGAGACGTGTTTTTTATTTGTCTTCCGACCCTTGGTATGGAGATGTTCTTGTCTATCTCCAGACTTTGAAGTGTCCCGCCTCTGCTTCTTGTGATGTGCGTCATCCTATAGGCCATCAGGCTAAAAAGTATCTCATACTTGAGCACACTTTGTAGCATCGAAGTGTAGACTGCATCCTTCGTTGATGTCTCACTCCTGAAGAAGAATAAATCATGCTTAAATATTGCCACACTGAAGCATGTGGCAGTCATCTGTCGAGGTTAGCAACAACCCCAAAAATTATACAAGTCGGTTACTTCTGGCCAACATTAATCAAATATTGTGTTGAATCGATCAAGAAGTGCCACCCATGTCATATCTTCTCTTGGAAGATGAGGGCACACCACGCTCCCATGTTTCTCATTATTACCATTGTTCCCTTCACTAAATGGGGGATTGATTACACTACATGCAACCCCCCTTCAACAAGGGGGCACTACTATATCATCGTAGCAGTAGACTACTTCACCAAGTGGGTTGAAGCTATGTAAACATTTAAAGATGATGGGGAGACAACAACTCTCTTTTTGTTTAACCAGATAATAGCAAGGTTCGACACCCTGAGAGAGATTGTCACTGACCATGGCAGTCACTTTCAAAACAAAATGATGACTGAGTTAATGTCAAAGCTTGTATTTCGGAAATAACATTCATCACTTTACTACCCCCAATTGAATGGTCAGGTGGAAGCTATAAATAAATCTCTTAAGACCATTCTACAGTGAATGATCAATTCGGCCAAGTTAAATTGCCATTTTATGTTAGAATCAGCATTATGGGCTGACTGAACATCCGTTAAGACTACAATCGGTTTCTCACCTTTTCAACTTATTTACAGGATGGAATAATTCTTTCCCATAGAATGGAAAATCCCATATTTAAAGTTGGCAGTACAATTATTTCCATACACTTCACCACTTGAAGAGAGTTTATTATATCTCAAGCAACTCAATGAGCAACGTCGTGATGCAGCCTTAGCTAATGAAGCTCATAAACAAAAATTCAAGTGTCAATATGATCGGTTCGTTTGTCCTTAGAATTTTTCTGAAGGTGACCTTGTCCTAGTCTATGACCAAGATAAGGACCCCCTGGGGGCAAGCAAGTTCAAACCTATGTGGTTTAGACCTTTCATCGTGAAAGAGGTTCTAAAAAAGAGTGCTTATTGTCTGGTGGACTTTGAGGGAAACTTGTTGGCAGAGCCTAGAAATGGACTCTACCTTAATAAGTATTACTCATAGGTGGGTCTCCTTGGGTGACCTTTTGTAACATATGTATAGTATCTATACTATTACATTTATTTTTGTCTTTTATTTTTATGGACGCGTCATTTTTGATGTTATCTTTTTCACTGTGGTAGATGTCAAGTGAATCCGAGGTGTTCATTGGGTTCGTGGACGATGCTAGCCAGCACACTTGGAGGCTTGCTTCCACATCTTGGGTGATTTTCACACCTTAGGTCCAGTTACTATCCTCAGGAGGTATCTGTTTAGTTGACACCACAAACAATGTCGTCAAATACAACACAGTTATTGAGTTGCTTCATGATGCTTTGTCGCTTGGCATCTGTCATCTCTGGGTCTATCTAGACACTCAACCGGTTGTGTCTCAGTTAAATGGGGTTTACCACATTTATGATCCTACTCTACACTGACGGTTCCTTAGGGTACATCTCTTAGAATGAAGCTTTGATTACATTATGTATATCCCTGTTCCTAGGAGATTGAATCAAGTTACAGATACTCTAGCTAATCATATTTTAGATTGGCATCTTACACACATTTAATAAAAACAAACACACACATGTAAAAAAAATTGTAAATAAATGTAATCCATAAAACACAAAAAGATGTAAATACGCATATATATATCGCAAAGTGTTAGAGTACATAAGTGGGCATGAGCGCCTAAAAAAATATGTGTCCAGTAAAGAGTCACGAGGCTTAGGCCCTCAAAAATATACAAAAGGTTCCCTCGACACATAATAAGTCTAGTCTAAGCTAAGGGTGGGGCTTGTTGGCCCTGCCATAATGAACAACAGTGTTAACCAAGCGCCGAAAAAACTTGACCCAAGTCCAGGGCACCCCAACAACATGACATTGCATTGACGGTGGAAAGTCCTTGATCTCTGCCATTAGGACTATGAGAGTGAGCACAGTAAGGTTCTGCTCCACTCATCTCAAAACTCTATTAGCCTCTCCAATTGGAGGCCCTCCTGCTATTGATGGCCTTGCCTCTGGTCGAGGACATCGTCGGCTCCTTGCAAAATCTACTGGACACACTAGTCCCACATCTTCACATAACCGATACATACTGGTCAGTGACTCTGGTACACAAAAATTAAAAAAATGATATATATAAAAAGAAATAAAAATTAAATAAACCTTGAAACAACAAAAACAAGCATACCTAACTCTCCTTGCTCTACTCTGGGAGGTACGACCATGGCATGGTTCCTGGAGAAGTAGATCTCGACATAGGGGTAGTCTTCTATCGTCAGAATCTATTGTGCCCACTAAGAAAAAAATTTGTCATCGAAAGCCTCGATAGTCCTCCCTCCCCCCTGTCACAGCAACAACGCTGCCCACCTACATAACACTGGGAGAGAGGCCTTGTGCCCTTGTATTGTCTCTCTAGGGATAAGACTGGGTACTCTCGAAGAAGAAGAAAGCACAAATAATATTCCCAAACTCAAAGTTCCTGTGCACCTGCATTCGATAGTCTGTCAACTACTTTTTCATACATATCAGCAAGGTGGTGCTCCAGTAAAAAATTTGTGCATTTAAGCACTGAACTGCACAATTCATGTGTGCCCTAGAAGCCTGATGTAAAGATGCGGATCCAGTAATCTGCCCAATGATTAGAACTATCACTTTCATTGATAGGTTAGAAATCTTTCTTATTGACACTTGTGTGCCCATTTTGTCGGTACCAGCCTCGCAATGGAGTCCAATCAACTCCACTATGTTGTGAGGCCTAGAGGGAAACATGTGAAAGTTGACTGGCTCCCCTCTCCTTGAGAGGCTAGTCAAAAAGTAGATATCTTCAGTCGTTGGAGTCAATGACTATCCCTCAAGCATGAATGCCTTTTCATCTGGGTGCTAGTAATCTACCAAGGCATTCAATAGCCTAGGTTGTACCCACATAAATGGACACTAGAAGAATTTCAGCAAACCACATTGCGCCAATACGATGACAACATCAGGATCCTCTCCGACCAAATTATCAATGTCCTCATGCTCCCTTTCCCTCCAATGAACATACATCCTACAATTCACAAGTTCATGAGGGATTAGCTCTTTCTTTCTTATTTTTTTCCACAAAAAGGAGGGTACACGTGGGTTGTAGTGTACACAGTCGCATGTGAATGCATGAATTTTTTCTCCTGCACGGATGCACATGCGGGATATCATAGGATAGCCCGCGTATACGTAGGGCTAACCTTTTTAATGGTCAACACCTCTCCTAAAAACAAAATTAAATGAATAAAGGAAGAATTAAATAGCAAGAGGGGTTAGTATGTACTTACTTGGTCCAAGCGGAAGTTCATTTCATCCACTGAAGCTCCCAGAATCAACCTTTTTAACAAAGGGGTGTTTTTGGCTTCTTATCAATTTCTCAATTCATAATGGTGATAATGAGCTACCAGCTTCTATTTATAGACTTTTTGGCCCCTTTTTGTCATTTTTTGGACCTTTTTGTCTTTTTTTATAGCCTGAATGTCATTTAGTATGGTTCAAGAGTTTCTTATGGAATGTTGCGATAAATGTTACTTTGGGTATTGGGAATTTTTTTGGACATTTGGGTCTTTTTAAAGGCCTTTTGGTGAAACTTTGTTTTTCAAATTTCTGCATATAAGATAGGTTTCCACTTCCGCTAATTGCACCTCGTTGTCTTATTCTCTTTTCCATAGGATCGATCCCACCAAATTGCGACACAGAACCCTCTTTCTGCTCTAGAAGTGTTGTAATTTAGTGGTAGAAGCCTACATGTACATGGACACCCTAGATAGATCCTCATTGCATTTTGGCGTCCATGCTGTCACTAATGACTATAGGCCCAGGTGTCCTTTTTAGTTTTTCTTGATTATGAGTATGAGCCTCATTTGCATGATTCATTATCTCACTTGACCTCACCCTCAAGACTCCCAAAACATAATGGGTCTTCTTTTAAGTCCTTTTCATACCCTCTAAAAATAAAAAGATTATCGAGCGATCTTGTTGACCTTCATGCTTGCTAAACTGGAATTTGAAGGCACATCTGTCTGGCAATAGTTTACCCATTTTTTGGTCTGGATGGTCAACTGTACGAACAAAGGTATACTCTAGAAGCCTTAGTTCTCTAAAAGAGTATTCTCAGGTACAATTTTACCCCTTTTTTCGGATATGAGAGACTAGTTTGATGAAAAAGGAACATCCACAGAGTCCAAATTTAATCTCTTTTCAAACTCCCTAAAATTGAAAAGATCACTGAGTGACCTGATTCCTTCACACTCGTTAAAATGGTCCAGAAGAACATTCCTGATGGATTCCATAGTTAAGCTTTTTTTAGACTCCTTAAATATGGAAACATTGCTGAGTGATCTTGTCTTATCACACTCGTTAAAATGGTTTTGAATAGACGTCTTTTTAGTGCTAGTTTACCCCTTTTTCGAACCAACTAGACTACTTTCGAAAAAGGTACTCTAGCAGAGTCTCCTTTTACGTTTTTTCAGACTCTCTAAATATGAAAAATTGTCGAGTTTACCTTCTCTAGGCTCGTTAAAACCACATCGAAGGACGTTATCACTGTGTCTTATTAATCACATTTGCATACCTGAATATTTGGCCTAATGTCGGCTCCATGTTGCTCTCAATTGAACCATCTGAAGCATGTCTTCTATGCAAGCCCTGTAGCACTCTACCTCTACATCTTGACACCTTGGTGCATGGAGGATTTTTCTTGAGTTTCCTTTTCCTGCATATATCCCTTTTCTATGAGCATCCATGTGTTCCTTGCACTTATAACTAGTATGTATGCGACACTCAATTCTCCTTTGTAATGTAGCATTCTTTTGTTCTTTTTCAAGATTTCCAAAATTATTGAAAAAGACAAAAAAAAATCAAATATACCCCAAAAAGAGGAAGGGAAAAGTATTTTCTTTTTGTTGGCAGCACTATGAGTTGCCCTTGGACAAAGCACATCCTTTCATTTTTTCGTCAAGCCCTGGGATTTAATATGACCTTAGGAATTTTTTCTCGCTCCATAGGGTTGTGTCTTCCTCCATTTGGTTATTCTTACAGACATATAGAGATTTTGTGTTGCCTCATGCATCGTGAACTTATGTCAACATCATGTTGTCTGAGTCTCATCATTTGTCGTGCTATTGTCCAAGGGAATTTTTTACCAATATTGAGTTGGCCCCTCTGCAGTTTGTCTCTTGTCCTCATGCTCGGCCATCCTGAAAGTCCAATCAAGTATTTGTTCAAAATCAATGAAGCCCTCGGACTGATCACCAAGATCCTCTAGTCTATTCCTGACAAGCTGTCGAAGACCTCTGGGTAGTGAAGTCGTACACTCATATTACACTCCTACTTAAGTTTTTAATATTTTGAAGTTGTTGCTCGAGCTCTGAAGGCCTCATATCCAACCATCAGGCCTTATTAGCTTCTGGAAGATGGATACTATACATGTATATCTTTTTTATTTCGAGATGTAGATCCGTTATGTATTGCTCGCGGCTACACTTTATATAGTTATATGACATGGATCTATAGTGTATTTGATTGGCAGCCATGATTTTCTTTCATCCTGAGCATGCGTATGCCTGCCTCGGTGAGAAAATTGTTATTTTGCATATGGTACCTCCCGAACTCTAGTCCCTAGGCTCCCTTGTTTCGTACATTGGTAGAGATTGATAATGTATTTCGGCCATCATATTCTCTTCAGATGTCATACATTAGGGGGCATCTATTATAAACCTAATTTTCACCATACATGCATACCTAGCATCAGGCCATCTCATTTTCCATTTTTTCCAAGCCACTACTGAACAACTCTTCCTAAAAACACCCTTTTTTAAGGCACACATGCCCTGCTCCACCACTGCATGTGTGTATACGCTAGTTGTCCCACTACAACCCACATATACCTACAAAAGCATGAAAAATGGAAAGTTGCAGAAGGAACTCATATTTTTGGGTAAGTTACCTAAACCGTTTGACCGCCCATAGCCGATCACTTGACCAAATACGTAGCCCTTTCTAGCCTATAACAGAAGGGGTAGGGGTCCCATTTGGAGGAGGAAAATAATTATAAAGAAACTCTACCTGATTTTGCATTCCCTTTGCCCCAACCTTTTTCAACCATTCTGTGAAGAGAATCATTTACAAAAACAGTTGGAGCACAGTTGAAGAGGAGCCCAGGACCAGATTCGAGGAGTAGTGGTTGATCTCACTATTATAAGTTACTTTTGTGAGATTAATAAAATAAGTACTTTTACCATCCCACCATATGAGGTTTTTAATGTTTAATATTGATTATATTTTGATAGAATATCTAACCCATTAGTTCATAGATCATATGCATGTTTTGAGTTCTTTGTTTTTCTATTTATGAATGCAGGTCAACGTTGGGAGGAGATTTGCAGTCAAGGAGAGACCGAAAGTTAAAGGATCAACATCAAACACATAAACTAAGGTACAATAACTTGATCTTTTTAACCTTATATTTACATATTAATAATGGGGTTTATGATTGGGCTGATGGTAAAAAGTAGGAGACTTTAGGTCATTTCTGCATGCATTACAAAACACTTAATTCTAGTCCTTAGGGGGATTTCCCACCCACAACAAAGAGGCAACTCACGAATTCTAATGGCCTGGTAGCTTCCATAAGGAGGGTGTGTAAAATGGAATAGTGAGCATAATTATTTCCAGAAGAAGATCTATGGAATAGAGAAATTGACTTCCAGTTGCAATATGAATACCATAATTGGTGTTGGAAAGTAGAGCACCAAATGGATAACAAGGTTCCAATAGAGAACGTTTGGAGCTTTTTGAAGATTTTGAATTGTATATGTATTAACATGTTTCACCGAGGACACTGCAAAAATAAGGGGAGGGGATTGTAATATGCCAATACTGAGTCCCAATTGTCTTTGGGAATGTAAATATGTTTTGTAGGATGGTGAGCCAAGTGATTATAAGCTAGGAGGCTTATGTGAATATTAGGACGGAGAGCCTAGATGATAAAGACCAATGAGCCTATTTTTGTATATGCAAATACTCTTATCATTAATATAAATACATTGTTGCATGTAGACCGACCATGATAAAAGAGAATGGGGGAATAAGCTCCACTAGGTAGGGAAAGGGAAGGGTCTAAGAGGATAGGAAAAATGGCTAAGATTGAGGGATTATCTCTAAGGGAATATTATAATATATTTCCTAAAAGACTAAGGTTTTATAAATAACTAGTGTTATCCTAAGTTCCATTGGGAAAAGGAATGAACTCCAAGTGGAGAGGAAAGAGCTCCAAGAGAGCCATTTGTCAATCTTTGCGCATGCAGTTATATGTGGGAAAATCAGCTCAGAGGGGGGTTCTCTTCCATTTTGGCCAGTCTTCCCATGAACTCATGCATGCATGCAGTGATCCATTACCTCCATTATTGACCTCTAATCATGGATGCACCTCTAAAACCTATAGATATTTGAGATATCTCATACTTTTCCTCTAAAGCAAAGCATACTATACTTTTCTTGAACCTGTATTGTGCCTTAACAGTTGGATTTTTCTACCAATGTAGTTCCTTGGATAAGCATGGTTTTATTCCATCTTTTGTGTCCTTAACCATTTTCAGTTGTTTCCTTCACCTAAGTGTGTTTTTGGTTGAATAGGAGTGGGAGTGAAGAAGCGGGTTGTTAGGCCCATGGATTCAAGTAGCAGGTTTTGAGGCATGTGAGAAACTCTCTCTAGGTGAGAGAGTTTGTTGGGGAAGATGAAGAAAGTTGTTAGGCCTGTGGTCAACTCTCCCCAGGTGAGAGAGGTTGTTGGGGAAGTGATTTTTCTAGAGGGAGATCAATTGAAGCTATAGTGCTCTGATAATTCATGTCCAACCTATTGTTGAATCCCTGGAAGGGAAGTGGGGCAACTGAAGGACTATTGAGTAGAGAAGGGGCACACTTCCTAGGGTGGGACATGCATGTGGGGAATGACAGGATGTAGGATTTTATATTGGTTTGGCTCCTGAGATGAAATACTTCCTATTTACTCTACAACTTCATGTTTTCTCAACCTAGCCTAGGAATCCCTTTACTTGGGTGGCGTTTAGTCCTAGCTGGGGGGTGACCCAATACTGAGAGTGATGAGTAGTGTGGTCTAATGTTGGGATGTTCATGGAAGGTCTGGACAAAGTTGGTTGTCATATATAAAAATATAAGTACCATTTATATGTGCATTTACATGATGTGTCTGTGTACATGTTTTATATTAAGGAGTATTTCCTATATATGATGTATGTGTAGGCTTACTATTATTCTGCATTAATTTGTGTATTCATTGAATGTAATTTTCTTTTCAGTTTTATATGTATGATGTTCTGAAAGAGTTTCGTGAGGCATAGCCCAACATGTCTATGGGTGGGTATGCTACAAAATTAGTATCAAAACTTAGAAAGAATGGTTCTACGAGGTAGCACGGCCTGACCTGGGTGGTCGGGTGTGTTACAAAATGGTATAAGAGCATGAAAATTTTTAGGTGGCATGACCCGGCCTTGGTGGCCAAGTATGTTAAAAATTCTAAATCTCAAGTGAGATTATAAATATATTATGAATCTTGATTATAAAAGCAAGGGTAGGGGGAAAGAGAAAGACACTTGAAAGACACAAGGAGACTTGATACTTGAGAGCTTGGATCAAGAAGGAATTTGATTCAAGGAGATATTGGATAGGGAAGGAGAAGGAATTCCATCTAGATATCAATTCAAGGATAAGAGAGAAAAAAGACTTACACATGTGGGTTTTAGTCTGAGGAAGCCACAAGAGAGTTTCAAATCATATAGATATTTTTGCACGAGATTTACATATGTATATGTGGTTCAAAGTTTAGAAAGTCGCTTATATACACGATTCACAAGAAGGTGAATCATGTATGCCTTGAAAATCATGCAAGAACTAGTCGTAGAACATGTCAAACCTTTCCAGGTTAGTTTGCAGTTGTATTTCTCTTAGTGGGACATTATCCCTGTTATGAGAGCCCTAATTTTAGCATAATTTTTAGTGAAATTATATGTTCAATATATTGCAATCATTTAATATGCCAATATGGTTTCATAATCAATAGATTTGATGAACTATATGTGTCGATGAGAGATAAGTTCCTATGCCTGATGAGTATAGCCTACATAATAAAACACTCTAAATCCAATACTTTGTTTTCACACTTTTCAAGTAACACTCTCCACACAGTTCAAAAACTAGAAAGAAAAAATCATAAACAAGCATATTATCTAAATCTCTATCTCTGGTGATGAATCTTTTCATTACATGCTCATGAAAGGGAAATTTGAACTTTGACTTTGCTTCCTATAGCAACTAAACTAACAACAAATAGCACTCTGCATATTATTAAAAGAAAACTCAATCAATCCTAGAAGAAATATTAGGTGAAGTAAGACACTCCATTATAGGTGCATGTAGGGTGAGAGATGGAGTTCTTGATTGTTCCTATGTTTGCAAGATGTAGCCTAATCAATTATGGAAGAAACTCTAGGTGTGGTGAAATAATCCATTATAGGCTCATGTAGGCTGAAAGATGGAGCTCTGACTTGTCCCTATATTTTCAAAATAGAAAAAACACTAAAGCATTTAGTCTAACAAATGATTGTCCTCTTATACACACACACAAAGATAACAAGTAATTACTCAGAAATCGCTGCACTCAGAAATATCACATTGCACACAAAACTCTCACTCACATAGAATTACCACACATCTATATTGCATGCTATCAAGTGTATCACTAAAACAAAATATTAATAAAGTTAGATTCTATGATAAAACACAAAATTATTCTATCCACGCACAAAAAACCATAATTATATTCACAAATAAATATAAGGAAGATTACCTTGGCTGGGTCGATGGGCCCTTTCCGTACCAACAAGGCAACTTTTAAAAGAAACTTAAAGAAGAGAAGATTTGAACGCACACATAGAATCCATGAACTGCAATTTATATCATTACCTCATAAAACAGAGGTACAATCTAAAGTCTTCAAGAATCAATATTACAGCATAACAATGCTTAATTATATCTCTGTGTCTATCATCTACAAGTCTCTCTCTTTTAAAGAGAAACAACTGCTACAATCAAAGCCTAGAGATAACATCAAATGTCTACACAAATATTACAATTGGTTGATGTATCATTTTTTAAGGGAACAATTTAATCCTCATGAAATGAAGTGGATGAGTGACGAAATGTATCATGGTCTTAAACAAATAAAGAATATTTGAACCAATAAATTCCTTGGTCCCATCGAGAACAACTTATTCAAACACCCAAGCCTACAAATGTAGAACTAGTATTGGATGCACATAGCTGGAAAAAAATGTTGGTATCAGACACACACAGTCACATATATCGATACCAGACTAAAACAGGAATAGGTATTGGATGAGCGCATAAATAGGTACCGTACAAATTCAACATTTGTACCAAATGAGTGTGGAGATAGGTATTGGATGAGCTAAGTACTGGATGAACACCGAAAAAGGTGTCAGATGAATAGGAGTTGTGCCATAAGGTCTTCCTGGATTATTCAAATCAATTAGAGAGAATTTAACATTAATTATTCAATCCCAATCATTAAAAAATCTCATAGATCATGATTAATTATAAGTTACCTCATATGTACACAAGAATGGCTAAAAGACATGTTCGTTTAGGAAAATAGTGCATATGTCTGAGAAAAACTTGGTCAGGAAATGGGATAAGATAAGTAAATTGGAGGTAACAAAAAGGATACTCAAGATTTCCCCCATTCCCAATTCATTGCATGTCCTCATGCAAAAATTGTTGAACCGGTCCTCAAAATTGCAAAACTGGTGTTGTCCTCCACCTTGCTTGAACATTAATTTCCTGTTTTTAAGATATCAAATCCTCAATCCTCATCCTTAAGATCCTTGTTAATCACTAATGTGTATTGTATTAGGTGCAGAAACTTATTGAGATTGGAATAGACCTCATCATGCTCATCCTGTAACCTTTGGTTATTCTCCTTCAGTTGTGCATTTTCTTTGTTGATGTGCCTGTCCAAAAATTTATACTTCACTTCTTGATTCAATTATTCATGTTGTTTTGTAAGCCTTTAAACTTTCAATACCAGCTAATGTTTGGTTATATAAATGACAAGCTCAAGTGCTACTTGCTCCATTATCTCCTCCCTGTCTTCAACTTCCCTCCTTGAATCCTTCGATGTCTCTTTCACTAATTCCTCAACTTCACTAATATTCATTAAATACATATCTTCTTGGTACGGTGAGGTTGGGATGTCAACTGGATCCTTTGGGAAAGAAGGAACGTGAGGAGCTGTCACATGGTTAGCCATGCTCCAAGTGGTTTTGCATGTTGGACCTGATGCTTCCTCGGGTGTGCTAACATGAATAGAAATTTCCTCCTCAAACAATATCCTTTTCTTCTTTTTATGCTCAGGGATGGACATTGGAGTTTGTTTTTCCCGTTCCTTCCTTGTTTTCCTCCTAGAGGACTTAGATGTAGGGGTTGGAACTTTTTCTTCTAGTGTACTCCTTGTCATTTTTCTAGAGGACTTAGATGTAGGGGATAGAACTTGTTCATGTTGTGTACTTGTTGGCACAAGGGAAGACCCTGGGTTCAAATCTAATGGTGCACCAACAATCCCTAACTATTGTCCCTTTCGACAACACCTAGAAAGCATATGCAGTCTCACTCGAAGTAGCTATAGGGGGTTGCAGGACACAAATGTCTACAACCAGAGGAAACGTAAAGTGGATCCAATACAACAACAACACAACATCTAGATATCAATTACCATCTTAGACCTACTTCACACATCTATCTGTCATATCTAACACAATAATGTAACAACCATATATCAAAGGGACAAAGAACACAACATCAATCAAACACAAGAACAATATGTACATGCTTCACCCTCTCCCTAGGTCTATGTCCACATAACTGTTCTTTATAATATATTAAGTGAAAGAATACAGTCCTATCTACGCTCTTAGCTAGTAGATCTTATCTCTTTCTCTCTTCTCTCTCCCTCCTTTCCCTACACACTCAACTGCAGGGTTGATCTTCGCACCCAACTGATGATCTTACAATACGGAATGCTCTCTCAGCACAATACTTCCCTCTCAGCAATAACAACAATCACTCATCATCACATCATCGAACCAATGACGACAACAATAAAAACAACAACAACAACCCATGTCAGGTCCTCTTGACCTTTATTTATACATTACAATGGCTCACCAACAACCTTAGGCCGAAACCTAAGTGCCAAAACCCTAGATGTCTTAAACCCTAGGTCAACTTGACCTGCATTTTGAGGGCTTCTCAAACCTATCTTTCCTTCTTTCTCTCGTGGTGCTCTCGAAGAATCTACTAGTGGATTTTTCTTCTTGCTGAGTTGTCCATGATCCATCTTCCTTGCTGATCTATCGTCCTTGATCTCCTTGTCCAATGCCTTTCTTTCTCTTACTTTGACCCAGTATCAGTCACTGGTCTTCCACACAATTCACATTTCTTCTTTTCTTCTTTAATCTTTGCTTTCTTCCAGAAATAAGGGCCAACAGGCCCCCAACCCCCACCTGTGACTCGTTCTGAGGAACTTTAGATCTGATCCTTATATTTTTCTTTGACTTCAGGCTATGAGGAGTAGCCTATGCTTTCTACTCTCTCCTCCCCCATTGTGTGTAGACTATCTTTTCTGTGTCTGGTACCCAGTTTCAACTGCACCTGGTACCTAAACCCTTTCTCCTTTCGTTTTTACTGAGCATTGTGAGGCAACAAGTTGTCATAGTACAATTTCAACTAGTTTCCATTCACCAATCCTTCCTTACATTCTCCATTCAAAGTCTTCAACTGCACAACTCCTCCTTCCATAACATAGACAACCTCATATGGTCCCAACCAATGGGTTATGAACTTCCCTGGGTGCTTCATGAATTTGTTGTCGTATACCAGTACAAGATCTCCTTGCTTAATTGATTTCTTCTTGATATGTCTATCATGGTAGGCCTTTTCTCTTTCCTTCTACATATGTTGATGGAATCCTACAATGAATCAGTCTTCCTCTAGTTCAAAAAACTATGTGAGCCTCTCTTGAATAGTGCTAGTGTCATCCATATCTGTAAAGGTTATGATTCTTAAGCTAGGGACCAAATATTCCACCAGGACAACTTATTCTAGACCATAAACAAACTTAAAGGGGGTCTGCATTGTTAGATTCTTGCAAGTGGTTCAATAGGCCCATAGTACTTATGGTACTCTTAAATCCCATTCATCCCTATTCACATTGTAAATCTTCATCAACATTGTTTCCAAGATCTTATTGAACGCTTCAATTGTCCCATTCGCTTGTGGATGGTAGGGTGTGCTCTTCTGATGTTGAACTACAAATTCCTCAGTCAAGGCTTCAATAGTTTTATCAATAAAATGTGTGACTTGATCACTCATAAGGATATTCGGGCATCCAAACCTAGTTATGATGTCATCAAATATGAAGTGTGCAACTGTAGTTTCACTACAATCCTTAACTGCTCTTGCTTCGGCCCATCTAGTCAAGTAATCTATCGCAGTGATTATGTACCTTGCTCCTGTGCACTTTCTTGGTGGGTTTATAGGTCCCGCGAAATTAATGACCCATATCTCGAATGTTTGTAAGGTTAGTTGGGGTGCTAATGGCATGTCATCTCTTCTAGACGGTTTTATAACTCTTTGGCATACATTGCAGGCTCTGTAGTAGTCTTTATCATCTCTGTGTAAAGTAGGCCACCAAAGGCCAACTCTAAGAACCTTATGCATTGTTCCTTTTCCTACGTAGTGTCCACCTGTAATGCCTTCATGAGATTATGTTAAAATCAATGGTCTTTCTGCTTCCATAACACATCTCCTCAATATCTCATCAGGTCCCATCTTATATAGTTGTCCGACTATAAGTGAGAAGTCTATGATGTGCACTACCAACTGTTTCTTCTAGGTGATTGTATATTCACTAGGTTCCATTCATGTTGATAGGAACTTGACTATCTCGATGAAGTGATCATCAATATTTCTAATGGCCAATAACTGTGCATCTAACAGTGTATCCTCTAAACTAGTAGTTTCCTCATCATGTTCCAACCTCAACAAGTGGTTAGGGCCTTTGTTCATTCTCCCTGTCTTAACCAGGATCTCAAAATCATATTCCTGAAATAGCAGAAGCCATCTTCATATTCTTCTCCCCAAGAATGTCTTGTTGACTAGGTATTTCAACCTGGAGTGATCAATAAACATTTTAAAGTGTCCTCTCAACAAGTAGTGGCGAAACTTCTACAACGCATGCACCATGGATAACCCTTCTCTCTAAGTGGTGGTATAATTAATCTCAGTTGTTGATAGCTTCCTACTAGCAAAGGGTAATGGGTGGTCAATGTCTCCTACTCTCGGTTGTGCTAGAACTGATCCTAATTTGATAGAAGATGCATCAACATTCACATGAAATTCTTTTCTCCAATCTGGGAAAACCAGAATAGGCGCAATAACCATTTTCTATTTCAGGGTGTCAAAGTTTTGTTGGCATTCTTCTGTCCAATGAAACTGACAATTTTTCTTCAAAATATTCTCCATGGGTGTTGTGATCTGTTCATATCCTCTAATGAACTTCCTGTAGTATCCAGTATGTCCCAGCGCAGTGCACAGCTGTTTGACTAAAGTAGGAGGGGGAAAATAAACTATAATGTCAATCTTAGATGCATCTACCAACAATCCCTGCTTACACACAATATGGCCTAGCAACACTCCAAAGGGTGAAAAGAAGATGCACTTATTCAGGTTCAGGGAAATCTGACATTTCCTGCACTTACCCAACATTAG
Organism: Picea engelmannii; assembly: GCA_009831015.1. NCBI lineage: Eukaryota > Viridiplantae > Streptophyta > Pinopsida > Pinales > Pinaceae > Picea > Picea engelmannii. The sequence continues at coordinate 244,416 of ML777329.1, read as the reverse complement.
TCTTAAGCATTCAATATGATTTTTCAACAAGAAAAAAATAGTCCAATCATGAAAATATGCGTCCAAACATTTATGTAAAAACTCCTTGAATGCTTCGACCACCACCCTAGAAAATATTGTTGGCACATTCTTCAATCCAAAGGGAATCACTGTATACTGGTAGGATCCCCATTCTGTGGAAAATGTGGTCTTGTGACGATCTTCCTTAGCAATCCGAATCTTATGGTATCCTAAAAATTCATCGATGAAGGAGTAGACCTCTTGTCCTCCCACGTTATCTAACACTTCGTCAGTAAATGGTGTAGGGAATGGGTCATGCAAACATGCATCATTCATCTTCCTGATATCTACATAGATCCTGATTTCTCTAGTCTTCTTATCCTACACCACCATAGGGCTAATCCATTCTGACTCTTCAACAGGTTCTATGATTCCTGCTTCCAAAATTTTGTCTAATTCAATCTTCACTTTCTCCTTGTATTTAGGATTCAATTTGTAGAATCTCTATTTAACTCACCTTGCATCTGGATTCAAGGGGATATTCATCTCTCCCATGGTCCCTTTAATTCCCTTCATGTTAGTGAACTTGGTTGGAAACAAGTCCTTATATTCGTGCAGTAACTGTGTGATCTTTTCAATAGTGGGAGCATCCCAATAATCTCCAACATTTGCAAGCTTTCGTGTTTTCTTTGTTCCAATATTAACTTTCTTGAATTTAATTGGCTATCCAATGAAAGGTATCTCAACCCCTGGTCCTTCTATGTCTCTCTGTCCTTATGTTTCGGTGATGTTCACCTTCCTAGGATCATCGTCTTCATCAACATTGATATTGTAACAACCCTACAATTTCTGAAGAGGTGCAGTCCATCTGTACTCTTCTTGCTCCACAGAGAGGCTAGGTGCCTCTTCAAATACTTTTTGTATTAAAATCTATAACACTTGATCCACTGTAGGGTATTGGCTTTCAAATAAAAAGGTAGTTATAAAGTTTAGAGTCATACCTTCCCAATATGCAGCGATGAGGCACAATTTGGCTTGAAGATACCAATTTATAGGGGTTGTCTTCAGCGTGTTAATGAATTTGTGCACCCACTTCTCTTGAGGAATGTTGCAGAAATGATTTTAGGGGCTAAATTTCCCTCATGGGCTAATTTTTCATGGTTTTTCCAAAACCGAGATTCACTATTTTAAAAATGATTCGCCCAAATTCTATAGGATAAAATTATTTTACCTTAAAAATCGCCAAAATTTTATAAAAACTATATAAAATCCTTAGAAATTTGAATATTTTTACAAAAATATCACTAATCATTTATAGTTGACATATGAAGGATTAGTAAGATTCGCCAAGGTTTCTACATTTTAAAATAAATTTCCATCCTTAAAATCACCCATGCTGCTCCAAGCTTCCTCACAACTTTGCACATGGTCCTTCAGATAACTTCGATCTATGTACCTAACTTCACAGCTTTCTACTTGTTCTGAAAACCGCATTGTGATCAAAGTGCGACATTAAATCCAGTCTATAATGTTTTTTTTGTGTGTCCCCCACCATCTTGATGGAGTTTCTTTCAAGGCCTCATCCATTGCCAACAATCTTTGTTGTATTGGTACAATTTCTTCAAATTCCAACAAGAAAGCTTCTAAAAGATTTAGACCATCAAAGGTGGGAAAGTTACTTATTGTTGTGCCAATCCAACAAACTTCTCTAGTTAATCTATCACATCTCCTTGTAGATACTTCATACATTTGGTTATGCTAGTTCTTCAGTGCTTCTTCTGAATCTGATGAACATGCATTGTCACTTCGCGAGCTTAGGTTTTCAGCTATTGTAGGATTAATGAAATCCTGTTGTCTGGTTTTCAATTTGTATATGTTTTCTAGCTTATATGCATGGTCTTCCTCTCTGATGGGATCTGTGTATTTGGGATATTCATCAGGATCCAGATGTACAATGACCCTAAGGCCATCCCCTTCAAACGTCATTCTTCCTTTCTTCATGTCAACAATAGTAGAATTATTGAAAGCCCAATCAATTCCTAACAACGCAGGGTAAGGGAAAATCTCATCGACTATCTCAATTGCCTCAAAGTCCACAAATGTTCTAACTACATTGATGTCCATAGGGACATGTTCTAATCTTTCGAATGGGCTCACAGCCTATTGATTGGCCATCCTAAGCCTGATGGGGGAATAGATCAACTTAGGTTTTCCCATCAATGCCCAGGTCTTCTTTTTCATGACATTGACCTCTCACCATAATTCGAGGACCACATAGTCTATATCATACTCTCCAATTTGAGTATTCAGGTGTAGTTCCTTAGTTTTCCTTCTCTTTTTGGATAGTTGATGTACTGCTTTATTTAGTAGATGATCTATCTTTCCTAGATCATACTGTTTGATCAAGTTTTGTACCTCTTGTACAGTTCTCTCATCCTTTATCAAATTAATGCAAGTGCATAAAAATTCCATGAACTTACTTAACTCTTTTCCTTCGTTGGGTGAAGCGAACTGATCAAAGGCCAAGGGCATTCCACATTCTCTTACTTCTAGTTGAGCCTTTGATGAATAATCCTGATCTCTTCTAAGCTATTTTATTGCCTCTTCAAATGTCTTCTTCTCTTTATTTGGATCAAACTCTTTTGTATTCTCTCCAGCTTTCCTGACTCCTCATTATTCTATAGTCTTCCCTGGAGTCAACCTGTCTTCTCTTGTAGCAGCACCTCCTCTAGTGATAACAATGACTCTAGGATCCACTCCGCGAGGTTCTGTTGTGATTAGCTATACTTGCTAGTTTCCTCCTCATCTTTCCTGAAGTTTGACTAACAACGCAGGACAATCTTCTATGACATGTTCAAATGAGTTGTAGTAGTTGCAAGTGGTACAAAGGTTCTGACAGTCCCTTGCCTAATGTCCTGACTGTGCGTAGTTATAATAAATGATCTGACTTAGACCTCGACCCATACCTCATGCCTGTCCTCTTCCTATGAATCCACCATGGGGGTTGAGGTTTTCTCTTCCTGGGAAATTATACTGCATAGTATTCCCTTCTTGTTGTACTTCGCCTTGAATTTTGTATATGTCCCTTGACCTTTCATGTATGAGGTCATAGGCCCTACAATCCTAATCATCATGCCCTACTGACTTATAGAACATGAAATACATATTTGTGGGTGTCTAAACATATTTTTGCATGTAGTAGCATTCACTAGGGCAATGCCTATTTCTACATACCTCACACCAAGGTAGGGTAAATTGCTTCAAAGGGCTCAGAGCTCTAGATTCAAAGTACTCATGGAATAGGAGACATTGTGCTTTGTCATGGCCTTCTGTTTTGCATCTAATGCACCAGATATATTCTCTCTTATATTTTCCTTTGTATTTTTTCATATCTTCGACCTGCAGTGATAAGCTAGTTAACTGACTTAAAATTTGTCTCATACTTGAGTTGGATTCTCCCATAGGGGATGATTCTAGCTTCATGGAAATCTCCAGTGCCTTAGCCTGTGAAGTAGTCTTCTGTTGCATCAGAGGGACTCTGATGTGTGGTAAGAGGGAAACAATGAACCATTCCTTATTCTTCTCATCTGGGATCTGAAAATTCATTCAACCCATTAAGGTTTTAAACCTCTAATCAAAGTCCCAAACAGGTTCAGCTACTCATTTCTTGATTTATTTCAACTCCGTAATGCATTGTGAATCTAACGTGGGTTTCTTGAATTATGAAACCAACACATTCTTGATCTCATTTAGTGGTTTAGGCCATGCAGTTCCTTGGACAAGCTTCATGTACCATCTCAATGCATGGTCTCTCAGGGTAGTACTAAACTGAGCTCATTTAACAGCTTCATTGGTGACTTTCTTAATACTCCATATAGCTTCACATAGAAACCAGTGTTGTTCAGGATCTTTAGATCCATCTCCCCTAAAGGTTGGTAACCTCATCTCATATTCCATAGATATTTCTGGGTTTCCAGACTGAATGTGCATTGAACCACTTGTACCAGTTCTCTGAGTTCTCTGATAACTTAGGTTACTCTGGTTTCTTAATGCTGCTGAAACAACAAGAGAAGTAATAGTACTTATTTCAATAGTTGGCGTAGTTCCGGAAGTTTATGTCTCTTCTCAGCAAGGTTCTTTAGTATTTTTCTATCTTGTCCCAATGGACCCTGAATGTTCCTCGTTTAATAGATCATCCTCCTCTCCACTATAAAACCCCTCTTCCTGTAGAATAGGTTTGCGATATTTCTCAAACAAGTTCACCAAAGGAACTTCCTTGAAGGTCCTTCCACTGCGCGTGTGTCCAAGATTTGTGTCGTTGTCGCTATCTGAATTCTTGAACATTAGCTTTTCAATCTGACCCACTATTGTATCTTCAAGATGTGTGTCGCATGCAATAGCATCTTGATCTTCAACTTCATAAATTGTAAAACTTTTCCTCTAGGTCCCTTAAAGAAATATCTTTCTTCTTGGATATATGACTCTACTATGTCAATAGAAAACTTGGTGATATACCCTCTGATGGTACTATCAAACCAGGGATGATTTTAGGGGATAAATTTCACTCATGGGCTATTTGTCCATGGTTTTTCCAAAAATGAGATTCGTTGTTTTAAAAATTATTCGCCCAAATTTTATATGATAGAATTATCTTACCTTAAAAATCACCAAAATTTTATAAAAAGTATATAAAATCCTTAGAAATTTGAATATTTTTACAAAAATATTGCCAATCATTTATAGTTGGCATATGAAGGGTTAGTAAGATTCACCAAGGTTTCTACATTTAAAAATGAATTTCCATCCTTAAAATCATCCCTGTATCAAACTAGTGATTTACTGCTCTTGACATGGCATTATCAACTCTCTTGACCTTCTTGATCAACGTCGATGTCCAAACCATAGGTGGCCTAGATCTGATCTCAAACTGGGTATCTGTTAACTTGGCTAACCACTCGTATAGCTCCTTATGAATTCCTCCAAAGAAAATCTCATGTATATAGATAAAGATATACCTTCGCAACCAGTCCTCGATGATAAGCTTAGGGTTCTTATTCTAGGCTTCTTCAAAGTCACTTTCTTGTTCTTCTATCCACTTCTGAATCTTTGTCTTTGATGGAAGCCACCTTGACATTCCCTCAAGAATATCCTGGTCCCAGCGATAGAACCATTTGTTGGCACAAGGCCAAACCTAAGGTTCAACTTTAATGGTGCACCAACAAGCCCTAACTATTGGCCCTTTCAGCAACACCTACGAAGCAGATGCAGTCTCACCCAAAGTAGCTATAGGGGGTTGTAGGACACAGATGCCTACAACCAGAGGAAATGTAAAGTGGATCCAATACAACAACAACACAACATCTAGATATTAGTTACCAACTTAGACCTACTTCACACATTTATCTTTCAGATGTAACACAATAATGTAACAACCATATATCAAAGGGCTAAAGAACACAACATCAATTACACACAACAATAAGATGTATGTGGTTCACCCTCTCCCTATGGCTACATCCACAGAACTATGCTTTATAGTATATTAAGTGAAAGCATGCAGTCCTATCTGTGCTCTTAGCTAGTAGATCTTCTATCATTCTCTCTTCTCTCTCCCTCCCTTCCCTGCACACCTAGCTACAGGGTTGATGTTCGCAACCACCTAAATATCTTAAAATATAGAATGCTCTCTCAGCAAAATACTTCCCTCTCAGCAATAACAACAATCACTCATCATCACATCATCAAACCAACAACGACAACAATAAAAACAAAAACAACAACCCATCCCATGTCCTCTTGACCTTTATTTATACATTACAATAGCTCACCAATAGCCTTAGGCCAAAACCTAATTGCCAAAACCCTAGATACAAAAACCCTAGGTGTCTAAAACCCTAGGTCAACTTGACCTGCATTTTAGGGCTTCGCCAACATGTCTTTCCTTCTTTCTCTCGTGGTGCTCTCGAAGCATCTACTGGTGGATTTTTTTGCTTGCTAAGTTGTCCATGATCCGTCTTCCTTGTTGATTTGTAGTCCTCTCTCTCCTCATCCGATGACTTTATTTCTCTTACTTCGTTCCATCTTTTCTTCTCTTTTTCTCACTTCGACCCAATATCAATCATTGGTCTTCCACGTAGTTCACATTTTGTCTTTTCTTCCTTAATCTTCGCTTTCTTCCAGAACCAAGGGCCAATATTACTCCTTGTATTTCTGCTAGAGGATTGTGCTATAGCACTCCCTTCATTGGCTCTAAATTTATTCTTACTTTTGACTCTCAATTCAGGGGTCTTTTTTAATTCTCCAACCTTCTCCTTAGGTACTTCAACAATCACTTCTAGAATACTATTTGCAATTTCTCGAACCTTCTCCTGAGGTAATTCAACAATTAATTTGGGAACATTACCTGCAACTTCTCCAACATCACTCCCAGACCTCTATTTATTCTTCTTTTTCTCACTAATTTGTGTTTTTCTTTTAGTGGATAGGTCTGGGAGATTTTTCTTGGTTTTGGATGATAGTTCCACCATAGGTGAAGGTTTTTCTTCTAACATTATTGTCTTTCCTTTGTCCAATTTTCTTATAGATTTTGGTGAACTAGGGCCAATCAGATATACTTCACTACTAGATTTATCTCCTTTCTTTCTACTATCTCCCTTCTTCATGCTTGAATCCTTACTAGGTTCCCCTGTTATATTTCCCTCTACAGACTTAGGAACTTCTTGAGAAAAAATTTTTGTGAGGAGTTTCTTCCAACTATTGTCTCATTTTCTCAACTCATGAACAACCAATCGTTTCGTCAACCCATGGTGATAGAGACTAGTTTCAGGCTTCTTAGAGGCATACTTAACCCCTCTCACCATCTTATTCAGACTCATTCAAATAAAATGGGGAAATTCTATTTGTGGTACTCCTTCAAGATGCAACAACAACCTTAAATGATAAATGAAAGTTATTGCATACCTCCATTCACAGGTTAAAAATATTTGCAATAAGAAAAGCATTGTCCAATATTCTTCCTTGATCCTTCTCCTGGAGATACCTTTTGTCCAATCTAGGTCCAGGTGCTCAGGATTTAAAAATTTCTAACAAAGGCTCCTATTAATGATGATGCCTTTGAAATACTTCTCTCTGGTAGCATATAAATATGTCTCTTCTTCTATGGTGGCTTCAGTCATCATGATTTTTAGTTCCCCCAACTGGATGCTCTCTCCATCATAAATTTGGGTGAATGAATGAGATATCCCCTCATGATGTCCTCTGAATTTTTCTAATAAGGGAACCCAGCTAGCCCTTTCAAATTTCTCTTTGCATGCTTGATACTCCTCTATATACAGATGGAACATAGGTTCATTCATGTTAGCCCCCATGTCTTATTAAAAATAGTTCTCAAAACAAGTGTATGCAACAAAATTCAGGCGAGGGTTTGGTACTAGATGCAAAATTACAAGAACAGGGTGATGGAGGTAGAGTAATGAGAAACTAGGAGTGAATAGAGTGGTGGTGTATAGTATGAAGCAGGTAAATAACACTCATCTAGATAGAAAATCCATCGAGAAGAGTGTTTATAATGAAAACAAGAAGACATCGGTCAATTCTTTGAAATGATGACAAGGTAAGGAAGGAGTCGTAAATTATGAAAAAGGATCATATCCATGGATAAGGTGATGATCATACCCAGAAGTGACATCACATCCCATTCTTACCAGTTTTCATAATAATTACAAAGAATGTGGGTGATGTGACCAAAATTTTCCATTGGGCAACAGTCTACATCATAGGTTTGAAATAATGTAAGGTTATAGAATGTGACATAATCATAGTTTCGACATCGCACAAATGAAATTTTTTGACAAGAGGTTTTCAAAATTGACGGTCGCTTCATGAAGAGATTTGTGTACATCATAAATGATCTTGAAAACAGGGGAAACCATGAAGAATTTGGAAGATAATGATATGGAGGTTTAATAACTTAAGATGATAAAGGGATATGAGAATAACCATATGTTTAACAAAAAAATAATGTGATTCTTAATAAAAGGAATAAACATTGAGCTCATATCTCCATTACCTGAAATGTAATTTTTCAAATAAGGGAAATATCAAGTATAGAACAATGTTATCAGAATTCCATGATCAGTACCAGATCACAGGCTCAGTACTGGATCAACACATAGAATCGTTTTAGTACCGAACCAACTCAGGGTATTGTTTTAGTACCAGACCAACACATATTATTTTTTTAGTACCGTATCCACATAGAGAACTGATTTAGTACCATAATAACACATATAGTCTTTTCCAGTACCAGATGAACTCAGAGACTATTTTTTTTTCCAGTACTTGATGAATCTTTGACAAGTTACCTGGACTCCTGTAGGCTTCTCTTCATGTCTAAAACATGGTTTGAAGGTCAAGATGAAGTATATGTTGGCACTCAATAATGTTGTATGTGGATTTATTTTGTTGAAGGATCATATTGGAAAATTTACAAACAACACACTCATACAGGAATGTTGAAATTGCATTTGAAGTGTCTTAAAATGAGGCAAAAGATCTAGCGATTCGGCCCCAAGCTCTGTAAAAAGAAGGAAAATGTAGCTAGACATCGTCCTGTAGAGTTGCAGAAACCTCCCCTTTTTGGAACCAGGCTAACCACTAATTTTTTTTCCACTTCCATTTTATTGGAAAGGAAAACCTAACTACTATTGTCCTATGGATTTTTCTCGAGCCCAGGTCAGTTAATGCTTGCTGGTGTTTTCATTTTTTAGGAGTCTGAAAAAATTAAATAAAACTCCATCTACTATCCTGTGGATTTTTCTCGAGCCCGGATCAATTAATGCTCACCGGTGTTTTCAATTTTTAGGAGTCTAGAAAACTTAAAGAAAACTCCATTAGGCTCCTTTTCCATGAGTAATCTACCAGGGATGGATAAGGGAATAAACTTACACCTGGAAGATGTCCTCTTTATTTCTTATCTACATGAGAACTCAATTAGCTTTTTCTTTTTTTAGTAACACCAAAAATCATTATCTAACTTCACACCTATATACATATATGTACAAAGTTAAATTAAATTACACAACAAAACCTTACAGTGGTGGATCAACATGAAGTGACCTCCTCTTGCTTACCAATTGAATTTCAAAATTTTGAAGAACCTGTTTGATAAAATATTATTAAGATAGAGGCTTATGATAAACTTTAATTTGATTCCCATTTACAACAAAGGAGGTATGATCTTTATAAATGGTTTTTATATTCACTGAACCATTGTCGTAAACTATGTCTACTTCACAGGGTCCCAACCATCAAGTGGACAATTTACCCTTGAAATTATTGAACCTATTGTCATATAGCAGGGCCCAATCACCTAGATGGAAAGATTTCCTCTTAATGTACTTATCATTCCATTTATTCCTTTGTTCTTGAATGAGTGTAGTCCTTTAAAGAGCATCCTGTCTGATTTCATCAAGTTCACTCAACTACAATATCCTCTATTTTTTAGATTCATCCAAATCCATCCCCAATTGCATAGCAGTCCTAAAGGTTTTTACTTGAAATTATATGGGAAGTAACACCTCCTTCCCATAGACCAATTCATAAGGTGTATGGCCTCTTATATTTCTCCAAGTTGTTTTACAGGCCCACAAGGCCTCAGGAAATTGATCAACCCAGTCTTTATGCTGTAATTGAATTGTCTTGGTAACTATAGCCTCTATCACCTTGTTAGTTGATTCCACTTGTATGTTTTCTTGGGGGTGATAAGGTGAGGATTTTCTATGTTTATATAAAATTGTTCAGTAATGGCTTTGACCAAATTAGAGGTAAATTGGGTTCCTTGGTCTATCACTATTTCTCGAGGCACACCAAAATGAGTAAAGATGTCTTCAAATAGAAAATCAACAAAAAATTGTTCATTTACAGAATACAAAGCTTTAGCCTCTACCCGTTTAGTCACATAATATATACATACCAGTATGTACCTTCTTCTTTGAGACATGGGTTTCATAGGTCCTACAAATTCCAAATCCCATTTCAATTTTCTCAAAAGTTTCAATTACTACATGACCTTGGAGAGGAATCACATTAATTGTAGTTGGTTTCCCCATCCTTTCAAAATCATGATAGTTGGCCAAAAACTTCTTTGCATCCACAAAAATGGTTGTCCAATAGTAGCTTGAATACAATATTTTGTATGTTGTCCTCTTATCATCAAAATGGCCTCCATATGGGACATCATGGAAGGATTTGAGGATTTAATACATCTTAGCTTCCCGTACACATCTTCTAATCACCAAATCAGTCCATTTACGGTATAGACATTTATCATGCCACATATAATTTGCACCTAGCTGAATAATTCTTTGTCTTTCTCAAGGGGACAAATTATGAGGTATTTTTCCTGTTACAAGATAGTTATCAACATATGAATACCAAGTAATGTAAGTAGAAATAATAAACATACTTTCATCTAGAAAATTGTCATCCACTGGTGCATTATCACATGTATGAATAAGTTTAGATAGGAAATCAACAACAAGGTTATCTTTTCTAGGTCTGTCAATGATAGTAATATTTAATTCTTGCAATAGTAGTAGCCATCTAGTAACTATATCATTTGTCACAGGTTTATTCATTAAAAAAATAATGGTTGAGTGGTATGTGCGTACAAAAACCTCATACCCTATTATGTCGTGTCTGAATTTATTAATGGCATGAAATATTGATAAGAATTCCTTTTCAATGATAGTATAATTTATTTTGGTAGGGGAGATAGTTTTGTTGAAAAACTAGATAGCATAAGGAGGTTAGTTTTGTCTTTGTCTTAGAACAACCCCCAAAGAGGTATCTGAGGAATCAATACAGATATTAAAGGGGATATACCAGTTTGGTCCTCTTAAAATAGGGGCACTTGAAAGAATTTTCTTTAAAATTTCAAAAGAAACCTTACATTTTTCATCCCAATGGAATTCAACCTCTTTTTCTAACAGTTTGAACAGTGGGGCAGCCAAGTTTGTAAAATTTTGAATGAATCTCCTATAATACCCAACATGCCATAAGAGGCTTCTAGCTTCTTTTTGTGAGTTAGGGATTCTAATTTGAGAAATAATATCAATTTTGGCATGGTCTACCCTTATTCCAGTACCAAAAATATGATGGCCCAAGAAAATCCCTTCAATGAGCATCATTCTAGATATTTCATGACTGGGGGAAAGGTTAGTCTCTCTACAAACGATCAATACTTTCTCCAAATTGTCCAATGATTGTTGTAAATCATCCCCATATATTGTGAAGTCATCCATGCATACTTCTACACAGTCATGGTTAAATTAGAAAAAATGGCTAGGACAACCCTCTGAAAATTGGCAAGGCATTACACAAACCAAAGGGAAGAACCCTATAAGAATAAGTAACACATGGGAAAGTAAATGTGGTTTTCTCCTGATCTTCAGGGACAATTTGGATCTGGTTATACCCAATAAGCCCATCTATGAAAGAAAAGTACCTCTTCCCAGACAAGGTGTCCAAGACCTTCTCTATGAAAGGCAAAGGAAAATAATCTTTGTAGGTAGCCTTGTTCATATCTCTAAAATCTACACAAATCCTCCATTTTCCATTCTTCTTAGGGACAATGACTAATGGGGATACCCACTTTCTCTCTGAATTAGGGTAAATGAAATTTACATGTAAGAGTTTTTGGAGCTCTTCTTTCACTATATATTTTAAGGATAGATTCATTCTTCTTTGGGTCTTCTTAACAGGTATGATTTGATCATTGGTGTAAATATGGTTTATACAGGTATCAACGTGAATTCCTTTCATGTCAGAGTAATCTAATGCAAAAGAACCACATTGTCCTTAAATCATTTGGAACAATTTTTGTTGTTCATATGATTTCAAGCTAGAATTGATATACAAAGATTTTTCAGGATTGATTTCAACAGTCCTAATATATTATTCTTCTTCTTCATTTATTGATGATATAGTGAACAATGTAGAAGTGGAGGGATTCCATACCTCCTGAAATTCAGGGCTGAAAATATGTGTAAATTATGAAAAATATTGAGGATACTCAATACAATCTATATTGGCTAAAAGTAGGTTTAAAATATGTTCTTCAGTTTTTTCTTGAACTCCCTTTTCTTACTCATGTGTTAACAAGAGTTGAGCATAGTTATCCTCCCCATAGGGATTGCCCAACCATAAAGGAACTTCAATGGATGGTTGGGAAGGAGGAAAGAGAGTCAGTTTCTGACTATGGGTCCCATTAGAAATTGTCATCTCCCCAGACCGACAACTAATAAATGCATCAACAGTGGCCAACCAATGTCAACCAAGAACAACTGGATGTCCAGGTTTGGAGGATTTTGAATAAATTACGAAGAAGTTTAGAGGATGCTCCAAGGAGGCTAAGGTAACTGTTACACCATCTAGACTTCCTGTTGGGCTAATGACTGATTTTTTTGCCAATTCCAGCAAGGTTTGTCTTGGCCTTAAGTGATTTAGTTGGAGTGTTCGAATGGTGTCAACAGTTATAATATTTATTGTTGCTCCTAGATCAATACGTGTATTTGAAAAAGAAATACCACTAATTTCTATAGTCACCACTGGAGTTCCTGGATCATTATATTTGGATGGAATTTATGATATAAATTCTGATAGTTGTCCAACCACATGTATAATAAGAGGTTACCTCCTCTTCCTTCCAATATTTTTAATGAAAATATCCCTTATAATTTTAGCATAGATAGGAATATCTTTGATGGCTTGAAGTAGGGGAATATTTACACATATAATCCTTAGTTCAACTTCAAAACCATGTCCTAGAGTTACCTCAGGTTTCTTCACAAGTAATCTTTCTAGATAAGGTGGAGGATCAGTTTCCTGAGGTATTTCTGATGGTTGAGGAGTGTGAGGAGGAATTTACTCTTATATAGGGATGTCTTCTTCTTCATTTGGTTGGGTATCTATTGGTTATTTTTATTGAATAACCACCGTATAATTTGGTTTATTCAAAACCTTCCCAGATCTTAATTGAATTTCATTCAGTGAAGTAGGAGTTATCACATAAGTTGGGAAAGTCTGTACTTCAAGATTTTTTACAGGTTGTGTAGTTCTATTGTTCGGATTAGGGATGGGTCTTGTAGGAATAGCAGTAGTCCAAGGGGGGGTTTGGATTAGGTGCAGCTTTCATTTGTTGCTACTAGTTTGGGTTCAAAGGAAATGTAATTTGTTGTTGCAATTGGGAAGGTGGAGGTAGAGGAGGATTGAATCCAGGTAACAACTAAGAGATATTGGAAAGATATTGTGGGTAAGTAGGAAAAGTTGGTTGTTAAAAAGGAGCATTCCCATATGCAGGTCCCCTCCATCCTTGTTTCCAAGGTTGGACTTGTGGTTTTTGATGTGTCCATTGAGAGTAAGGAATTGGAGGAATCCATTGTTGTTGTGGGTATTGTGTGGTAGGATCGAAAAACATATTAGGATTTTGTTGTCTCCATGCTCTCTTAGGGGGATATAATTTTTCTTGAGGTTCCCCTCCTCCCTTAAAAATGGATTTTAGTACAGCTAAGGAAGGGAATTCACTAGTAGGGTAATCGTCTATACATAGCCGACAAATTCAATGACATTAATAGGACATTCTTTTTCGGGATGCCTTTTCCTACACCGAGGAAAAAAATGGCTAAAGTATCATTTTCTTCTTATTGTTTCTTTTTTATCTTCATGGTGTATAACTAGGTGTTGATTGTGTTTAGGATGTTTGTTTTGAAGTTTTCTAAAAGATTACCTAATTATATCCTTGTCACACCTCCTAGGGTAGGTTTGGTAGTTCTACTTATAGGATCCCTTACACTTTTCCTTGTTTTGGCTTGGATGCAAGAGTACCTTTTACAATACTCTGCGATACTTGGAAATGGGTTCCGATATACATCCCAAGAACTCATGAGGTTCAATACCTCAATACATTCATCCCTTATACCCTTCACAAATATGGTCCTAACTGTGGCTGTGTCTAAGGATAATTGTTTTATTCTTTTAATAATTGTATAGGAACCTTTCTAGGTAATCTTCTAGACTCTCCTCCTTAGACTGTTGCATTTAAAATATATCATTCCTAGCATCTCTAGGTCTACAATAATCCGAATATTTCTGGAGGAAAGTTTCTTTCATCCCATCCCAATATAAAATAGTTTTATCTCCTAGGCTCATAAACAACCTTAATATTGAGTCTTTAAGCGTAGATGGAAAGAGTTTTAATTTTTGTTCACTACCAGTATAATTATAAGTTCTATATAGAATATCAAATTCAAACAAAAATGAATCAATATCCTCTATTGAAATACCATGGAAGTGAGGTAATGATGAAAGTGGGATATTCTTCATAGAAACATCTATAGTAATGTCTAATATTGGGAATTTAAATGTCTCAATTTCATTATTTTCATTCCCCTCCTCATCTTCCATATCTATGAATAACACATTATAGGTTGTAGGTGATGTTTCCCCACAAAGAGATGGTGCAACCACTTGGTTGGTTTGGATATCCAACTGTTCCAATATTTTTTGTGTTTCTCCAATGGAAAATTTAACCTCTTCTACCACTACCTCTATTTGTTTTCTAGTTATTCCTTCTTATTGGGTCACCAATTCTTCCCTTACTATGTGTTGTGATATGTTCGCTATCTGCACAGTAGCTTCATATTTAGGAACTTTAACTATATTTTTCAATTACTTCCTAAATCTCTCTTCTGATAATTTCTCCTACACAAAAATTTGTTGAGTTAGTTTGGGGGGTTTTCTTGATTTTTCTGTAACTTTGGGGGGTTATCTTGAATTTTCTGCAATTTTGAATGCAATAAATCTACCTTTATTATCTCTATGTCTACGCATAAAAAGATGATCCAATACTAACACAACACAAACTTTAACTACTGAAGGTAATAAGACAAACTGACTTTGGAGCAAACCCACTAAAGTGGATGTGTGGTATCTTACCTCATGTCTTACCATATTCTCTCTTCCCTTAGGTCATCCTTAAAACCAATCCAAAACCATAAAATTAATCTAATGCAAACATTACCTATCACCATTTACAACTCCTCGGAAACGATGCCAAAATGTCGGTGCAATTATACGTTCAATATATTGCAATCATTTAATATGTCAATCAGGTTTCATAATCAGTAGAGTTTATGAACTATATGCGTTGATAACATATGCATTCCTATGTCTAATGAGTATATCCTACATAAGAAAACACTCTAAAATCAATACTTTGTTTTCACACTTTTCAAGTAACACTCTCCACACAGTTCAAAATTCATAAAGCAAAACTCATAAACAAGCATATGATCTAAAGCTCTTGCTCAGGTGATGAATATGTTCATTACAGGCTCATGAAAGGTAAAGATGAACTTTTTCACTGTTTCCTATAACAACTAAGCTAACAAGAATTAACACTATGCATGTTCTTAAAAGAAAACTTAATCAATCCTAGAAGAAATACCAGGTGAAGTAAGATACTCCATTATAGGTGCATGTAGGGTGAGAGATGGAGGTCTTGATTTTGCTTGCATTTTCAAGATGTATCCTAATCAATTCTGGAAGAAACTTTAGGTGTGGTGAAATAATCCATTATAGGCTTATGTAGGGTGAAATATGGAGATCCGACTTGTCCCTAGATTTGAAAAATAGAACAAACACTAAAGCCTTTAGTATAGAAAATGATTGTCTTCTTACACACACACAAATATAAAAAGTAATTACTCAGAAATCATTGTACTCAGAAATATCACATTTCACACAAAACTCTCACTCACTTAGAATTACCATGCTTCTATATTGCATGCTATCAAGTGTACCGCTGAAACATAACAGGAATAAAGTTGGATGCTATGATCGAACTCAGAATTATTTTATCCACACAAAAAAAAATAGAATTATATTCACAAACAAATACAAGGAAGCTTACCTTGGTTGGTTTGGTGGGCCCTTGCGATGCCAAAAAGGCATCTTTTAAAAGAAACTTACAAAAGAGAATATTTGAACACACACATAGAATCCATGAACTACAATTTATATCTTACTTCAGAAAAAAGAGGTACAATCAACAGTCCTCAAGAACCAATCTTACATCATAACAATGCTTAATTCTATATCTGTGTCTATCATCTACAAGGCTCACTCTTTGAAAGAGAAATAGTTGTTATAATCAAAGTCTGGAGATAACATCAAATGTATGTTCAAATATTACAATTGTTTTATGTATCATTTTTTAAGGGAGCTATCTCATCCTCTTGACACGAAGTGCATGAGTGACGAAATGTATCGTGGTCTTTAGCGAACAAAGAATGTTTGAACCAACAAATTCCTTGGTCCCATGGAGAACAACTCATTCAAACACCCAAGCCTGCAAATGCAGAATTGGTACCTAACGTGCACAGTTGGAACAAAAGACTAGTACCAGATGCACACAATCACATATATCGGTACCAAACTAACACGGTAATAGTTACCAGAGGAGCACATAAATGGTTATCGGATGAATTCAACATTGCTATTAGTGGAGCGTGGAGATAGGTATCGGACGAGATGAGTACTGTATGGACGTCCAAACAGGTACATGATGGATAGGAGTTGTGTCATAAGGTATTCTTGGATCATTCAAAGTAATCAGAGATCATTTAACATCAATTATTAAATCCCAATCATCAAGAAATATCATAAATCATGATTAATCATAAGTTACCTCATATGTACACAAGAATGGATAAAAGACATGTCTGTTGAGGAAAATAGGAAAATAGTGCATATGTCTAAGGAAAAAATAGTTAGGATATGGGACAAGATAAGGAAATTGGAGATAACAAAAAGGAGACACAACAATAATCAAATCATTATTAAAATCGGTTTTCCCTCTAGGGTTTTTCCAAGGGTTTCTACCCAAAAATAATGGTGTTTATATGTGCTTGATTTGGTTTACTTTTTTATGCTTGCACTACATGTTTAGTTGATTACTCAAATGTTTTTTTAGTGTATAAATTGATTTTGTTTGGAGCTAATTTTCAAGTGTTGAGTAGGAGAAATTTCAACATGGTATAAGAGGAGGTGCTATGAAGGGAAGCCAAATCTCAGATCTGTAGAAAATACATAACCAGGAGAAGGAAATCGAAGTATATTTTTTTCAAGGAAACAGTTGTACTAAGGAAGAGATAAATTTTTTGTATGTGTATGGAGGCATACATGATTCATAGAAGACACAGTTGCGTACATACAAGATTTTTAGTGTGTCGAATCAAGTATATACATAATTTGTAGTGTAGATAGTCATGTGCAAACCGTACATATTAGTACAGGGTCAGGTTTTCAGCAACAAGATATTTCTAAGGTAGTTTATTAGGTCTTAGGGATGGAAGCAACATATTTGAGAGATGAAGATAAAATGGATGGAGCATCCAACTTCCTATCTTGGAAATTAATAATAACTTTGGATTTGAAGAAGTATGACATTTGGGAGTTAGTTGATACAATAGTTACTCCACCGAAAGATCTGGAAACTTTTGATTCTCACAACAAGAAGGAGATCAAAGCAAAGAGGGTCTTGTTAGATTCAATGAAGATTCATTTGATCCCTTTTCTAAATGAGAATAATATAGAAAATAATATGTTTGATGCCTTGGTAATTTTATTCCATAGAAATAACATGAATAGGAAGATGGTATTAAGGAATAAACTCAAATCAGTTAAGATGTTTAGATCAGATAATATTACTAGCTATATCATGAGGATCACATAGGTGTGTGATAAAATTGCATCCATAGAGGAGAAAAAACAGGACATAGACCTCGTGAATGTGGAATTTAATGGTCTTCCTAAGTCTTGGGAACCATTTTTCAAGGGAGTTTGCACTTGGGAAAATCTCCTAGATTGGAAAATACTTTGGGATGATTTCATCCAAGAAGAGACTCAGAAAAATCCTAAGAGAAGTAAGAAGGGTGGTAGTGAAGAGAACTTGTCTCTTTGTTATAGTCCAAAAATTCCTTACCTATGCATACATGGCACTGGCCTTTCCACTTACACACTTTGCCAAAATACTGTGGAGGTTTCTTCTTAAAAAACTATTTTTTGGAAGATGTATGCACCCTTTTGAACTATTAACCTGCATACACACGTGATCCACATACTAGCTAGTCCATGTACATATGCGGGCTACATACTAACTAGCCCGCGTTTACCTCCAAAAATTGCAAGGAATTCGGTGATGTTTATGGGCTATGTAGAGTTTCCCAACCATTTTACCCATTGTATCCCACCCCCTAACCGAATAACCATATTTTTCTCATATAAAAAGAGGTCTTGGGGTCTCATTTACAACAACAAGAAAGAGAATAAGAAAAATATGCCAAAATCGCTTTCCCTTCTTAACCCAAGTTTTGCATCCTATTCTGAGTTTTGGCCTCAGCTCCCCCTTCTAGCCCTTTCTCCTTATACAACCCTTTCTCCTTTCATAAGTTATAAGTTGGTTGGGAGAATCTTGCATGGGATTGATGCACTTGGAGCCATGATAGAGGATCCTAGACCTATTTTGAGGAGTGTTTGTTGACGATGGTTGTAATCTTTTTTATCTTATTATTGAATAAAAGAGTTCATGCCTATCCCAAAACATTATGTCTATATTATTTTATTGATTTATGCATTTATGTCTATATCTGAATATTGAAAGTGATAAGTAGAGATTGTATACATTGTAGCATTGTTTTCATAAGTTTTTGCAGGTCATCTTTTGGAGGAGAATCATAATCTAGGAAGATGGAAAGGCAAAAGAGGTCTACACCAGCCGCAAGGTCCAAAGGTACACTTGCTGAAATTCTTTCCTCTTTCTTGTCTTTCAATTTAGATATCTTTCGAGTAGATTAGGAATAGAACTATCTTTTAAGGGAAGTCAGTGCTCTTCCTATACCTAGACCTGGTATAAGGGGATTTTCCCCAATAGCAAAATTGTCAACTCCACTAGGGAGTCTCTCTAGGGTCTTAGTAGGATATTTTGGTTTAAATTAGTTTTTTTAGTTTCTTTTTTGAGTTTCCATAGTTAAATGAGTCATTTTAGTGTCTCTGGTCACCTTCTAGGTGACTACCATCCCTCCCTTCCCAGTCATTTTTCCAAGCCCATTTTCTTTTTGAAAATTTCTAGAGGTGTGCATGCTCTATATTCTATTCATCCCACATACATACACAATCTGCATAGTATAAATCCCATATACATACACATGCTTCTTGTGCACAACCCACGTCTATGTGTTTTATAATTTTTTTTTTTTTTAAATGACTTTTCCTTTCTTGACAAGAAGCTTTGTGCTTCTCAAGCTTTCTTGAACTCTACAGGGTTTCTGTTAATGGTCTTTGGTTGGGTCAAAGATCCGTTTTAACTTGTTTTTTGTAAATAACCTCTGTTGTTTCTTTATTTTCTTTTTTTCGCTTTAGAGGTTTAGAGTGCTCCTATAAGTGTTATATCCTCCTCTGGATTCCAGTGAATCCCTTTTTTTATGCAGTCGTCTAGGGTATGTGTTAGTCTTTGTTTTTGTTTTCTCTTTATCTTGTTTTATGCTTTGAAAAACAAAAAGATCTTTTACTTATGTTTTTCTTTTCTAAGCATTTCGAAAAATCAAAAAATAATGCATTTAGTTTGGTAATTTTAGCATAGGTTGTATTTTTTCAAAATAAAAGAGTTCTTTTTCAAAGTTCCTTTCTTTATTTTTCCCCAAAAGTTTAGTAGTTTGCATCGTAAAATGAAAAGCTCATTCTAGGAAACTTTTGCATTATAGGATCTTGAAATACTATTTTGAGAAGTTTGCATTTGCATTTACAAAGTTTTGAAAGATTTTTCTTTTAATTTGAAGTATCTATATTTTTTTTTCACAAATGATTTAAAGTTCTTCTTCTCTTTCATATCTTGTAAACACCAAAAGTTGCACGTTCATATCCTTTAAGTAAATCAAGACAATTAAAATCAACTCTTAACACTTAAAATCAATTAGACTTTTTATTTGTAGGGTTCACCAAGTAGTCTAGGCTTTAGGGCCTTGAAATAGGTGTGAAGAGGAAACTATTCAAGGCCACATAAACAACCATAGGAGTCTATGATATGGAGTGTCAGAAGTCCATTGTAGTAAGAGTTTTCCAGGACACCCCTCTAACATAGGGGCTAAACACAAGGTCACATAAGGAAAGGTAGAGGAGATAACCCCTCCAAAGTTGGACCAAACATAGTGGGGATTGTATATTGGGTGTCATTCTAAGGAATTACACTCATCGCATTTGACTATGGAGCCTTGTGGACCTCAAATCCATTTGATATCCTCAGTTTTCTTCCGAACGAATTTCCTTTAGTACCCTTGAAGGGCTTCATAATTTTTTATCCCACTCATTACGATCATCCTGACTGTCGACTGTACCCACTTGGTGACTGACTGTGAGCTTGAAACATAGTTTCCTATTTTTAGGGACTTACACAGGTGATTGCGGGGGTATACCATGGTACCTAGGGAAGATGTTGGATCATGCTTTGCAGAGTATACCTAGAGGGTGTTTCTGTGTTCGATATACACTTGCACTAGTAAGTTTATCTAGTGTCGATTGGTGTAACTATTCTTCCTACTAGTTAGTTGTTTGCTTGATTTTCCTTTAAGAAATTTTAGTGTTTTCTATGTGTTTCATGCTAGAAAAAACTTATAGTGTCGGTTGATCATTTCACAAGGTGGAATATCAACATCTCCACCATTCATGTAGGCTTCAAAACCTATCACTAGTTACTTTGGATCCACTTCCACCACTGTTGAGGCATAGGATAGATCAAAAAGTCTCATTCGAAGATATCAGGCCACAGGAAACTGTACCCAAGATAGATCTAAGAGAAGAATTTCCTGCCCCGAATGAATCCATTTTTTCTGACCTCAAGACCGAAGGTTTTAGTCCAACAAATCCTATGATCATTGACTTATCAATCTCTCTTCTAATCCAAGTAGTCCCTCCTA
The DNA here is from genome assembly GCA_009831015.1 of Picea engelmannii. Lineage (NCBI taxonomy): Eukaryota > Viridiplantae > Streptophyta > Pinopsida > Pinales > Pinaceae > Picea > Picea engelmannii. The sequence goes on along the minus strand of ML777329.1, from coordinate 223,387 downwards.
TGGTGACTTCACCTAAAATACAATTTGTCTGGTGAGTGACGATGGAAGCAACTAGTTCTACTTCGTCAGGGAGTCCTCATACTCCCATCTCGCTTGCCACAGGAGGGGGTGTTGTACTTCCTCCCCCATGTCCTCCAGTCAAGACTATGGTTTTCCATATGCCCACTAATTTGGATAGTGGAACAATCCCTTCGATGAATTTAACCACTTTTTCCTCCATCTAGAACGTGTCTGGTGATCCCTTTTCATATGGGATGTTGGGTTTTCACTCCAGTTCGGTTGTAACATACTCTACTCTACAAAATGTTAGTATGGGGGTAGGGAGCTCTAATTCTCCCTTGCAACGAGCCACCGTGGGCACCACTTCCTAGTTCAGTGCCATTCCTTATGGTGGAGGTCATATACCTCCTTCTCCCCCTTCACTTAGAGGCACTTTTCAACAACCGATCGGGCTTAACACCAACTATAGTTTTTTTAGTGGAAGAAGTCATTGACCTCAATACTACATGACTCTGGTGGAATAAATTCCTTTTTATTTGTTTGGCATGTTTGAAAATAAAATTTTATCTTTGTTTTCTTTATTGACTAAGGGAAACCCCATCTTTGGTCCAAAAAACCATACACAAGGTTTCATTCCTTCCCAAGTAGCGATGACAGGAGTTTACTCCTCACAAGGTCTTGGGAATACTTGGCAGGGCTCATTTCCCTTGCAAGGAATTTTGATCGGGGGAAACCCCTCCAACACTCAGTGGAACTCGGGGCAGGGTTCAATACCTATGTTGAGAGGGTCAACTGGGGGTATCCCCAACCATGGTTCCTATAATATTGTATAGAGAGAGATCCCTACACAATCCATGTCATCTAACTTTGGGAATCTTCTGACAATGCAACATCAAATGAAAGTCCCTTTTGTTGGACATGGCCACCATGGTATCTACCAAAACCCTTTCCAACAGTCAAAATTTTCCTGGAAATATTGTGCCAACCAAAATATAGGCCCCTCTTTTGATGTAAATATGCCACAACCAAGACTACCTTTTCTGGAAAATCTCCATTTTCCAGACTTGTCAAGACTTTTAAATGACCCAATCTGTCATGATCCATGTTGGCCCCCCATTCCAAATAAGTTTACCTAGGACATTCGTAGGTTTGAAGGCATGCCCGATGAAGATCCAAGTGATCATGTCACGACTTTTCACTTATGGTTCTCATTCAACTTGTTCAAGGATGACTTCATTCAGTTGTCTTTGTTTCAACACATTCTTATAGGGGGTGCAATGAAATAGTATATCAAGCTCAATAGATAGAAATAATCTTACTTAAATGACCTAGCTATGGTTTTCTTGAACCATTTCCAATTACCAGTAAGATACAATGCTGACATTGAGTTGTTTCCAAACTTCGAGCAGATGAAATTCAACCACATCTCAGATCATATCCGAGAATGGCAGTGTTAGAAGAGTTTGATCAAAGTCAAGGTCCCTCCCATATTTTTTCTTGAATGGTCCGTAAATTCCTTGGTACCTTGTGTATCCAAAGATGTCACGATGTTTGGATTTTTTTCTGAAGAAGAGGCTATCATGAGAGCCAAAAACCTGAGTTGATTTACTCTCAATCTGGTATGCTATATGATATCTTACTCGACGCATCATTCTCAACTCTCATCAAATCCAAACAGAATTATTGGCCTCACATCGATGGCATAGTAGTTTGAACATAGAGAAAGTCCATAGATATGTTGTCTAATCAGTTACAACAGTTATCGATTCAACAGACTGTGGACATCCGAACTCCTAGTTCGGCTGCCCCCATAACCCAAAAGTCAGATGTACACAGTGTGCAATCGACAAATCCCAAGTGTAACCAACAAACCAAGGGAAAGGGGAAACATAAAAATAAGAAGGGTAAGGGTGATAATAAGATTGAAAATAATTTTGTTAAGGGAAAAAATGAAAAGAGAAAGGTGAAGTTTTCATGTAAACTTTTCATGGATGACCACTTGACTCACCAATGCCCTCAGCTCGAGGAATCCAAAAATATATTGGCACAACAATAACCCTCCATGTTAAATAACCATTTTCCACAAGGGAAAAATATCCCTCAAGGTTCCTCATCCATGAGCCCACCTAGGGAAGTCAGGGAGCCCCTGTGCCCAATAATAACAATGGGGTCACAAACATTTATATGATGAAATATGAAGCTCATCGATCGACCAGGGATCATAACTATGGAGTTCCATAATCTGTTGAGAAGGGAAAAGAGGCCTCCAACCCATTGAATCCTCTTCAAATTGAGAAAATAGTGGGAGAAACGATAAATCGTATCTATAAAGGTGTGTTAAAAAAGTATTCTCACAACCCAAATGCAAGGGCTTCTCAAAATTACTCCATATTGGAGGATCTAGCAGAAACTCCTTGTGTGATGTATGCTCTTGAAGTTATCCAGAGTTTCCCCTCACAAAGAAACATGTTGTTGTATTCCTTGGGACTGGCCTAGACCACTAACTCAGTAATGATTTCCTTTGACCCTATAGACCATAAACCTCATCTTCCTCACCATGTCGCTTTTCGGATAGTAGTGGCATACACCATGAAATTGTTGAGACAGAGCATTTTCCATATGGTGGTTGATGAGGGTGTCTCAACTTGTGCGATGTCATTGGCATGTTGGAAGTCCATCGACCAACTTGAGTTGTCTATATCACCCATGTTTCTCACTGCATTTGACGATCGATATTTTATATCACATGGCATAATTCCCTCTTTTCCTATGCAGTTAGAGAGAAACATTGTGTGCGTTGAAGTAGAGGTAGTCTATGCACCTCTCAACTACAATATTTTGTTAGGATGGAGTTGGACCTATGCCATGATAGTGGTTGTAGCCATTGTTTTTTGGGTCATATTTTTTCGTCACGAAGACCTGATCATAACCGTTGATCATTTATCCTTCTCTCATCCTGACCCTTCATTGAGGGCATCCATGATGTCGATGATTGACAAACTATAGCCAACTACTGTCAATTTAGGTGTCGGACTGTTTCCATATTTAATGGGGAATTTTGATTATCTACCATCGGCTAATGATGTTAGGTTTGTTTCAGCTATCTCTAACCAGTTGAAGGCTATGATTTTTCAGGTCACATCTTTTAAAATGAGTTACTTTGATGACCCATGGACTTTACCTTCCCCATCGGCTTCGATGGAAGGGGTAGGGCACCTTGGCATGGCCATGCCCTTATCCCCTGCCGAGGTTTCATACAATATTGTCCAACAAGCCTTGACTAACCTTGATCCAGCTCCCCCACATGAGCTATATCTTGTTCTAGAGACTATTTGGGCTCAAGACTCTCTCACCACTCATGACCCTTTGGACTTAGTATTTCCCTTTGATGAGTTGATCCTGGAGGCAATGACTAGGCCAAACAACCCTTGGGATGATATTCACCACAGATATTATTTCTCACTCGAGCTCAAGAGAATAGAGGCAAGAGAGTTTGTTACGACCATGAATGAAGATACCTGTTGTCCTATTAACCCTCTGGCTATGCACCTAATATATGTCAAGGGAAACATGGAAAGTGTATTTTAAACGATTCCTTTTGATATCTCGAAACCCCTAGCATCATGTAAAATGTCTTCGTTGGAGCAGATTGTTCTCCCAAAGAGATTCAAATCTACACTGAATTGTTTAAATAATTTCACGATGTTTTTGCCTAGTCTTATGAGGAGATTCCAGGAATTAATCCACATATTCTTGAATATGAAATAATGACTTATCATAATGTTAAGCATGTTAGATAGAAGCTTTACCCAGTCAATCCTTGCAAGGAAGCGATGATAAAGGATGAAGTAGAGAAAAACATCAAATTTGGTTTCATCTACCCCATGGAATTGATGGAATGGGTATCGAACCATGTTCCTGTCAACAAGAAGCAAGGTACAATCTACGTATGTATGAATTTTTGCGACCTGAACAAAGTTTTCCCAAAATACAATTTTTCGACCCCATTTATTAACCATATTGTTGATGAATGTGCAGGTTGTGAGGTTTCTTCTTTCATGGATGTTTTTCCTAGGTACAATCAAATTCAGATCAAGCCCAAGGACCAACATAAAGGGACTTTTATTTTTCCTTGGGGTACATTCGCATATATAAAAACACCTTTTGGCCTTAAGAATATTGTAGCCACTTTTCAGTGGGCCATGTCATTTTGTTTCCATGACCTCAAACACATAGCCAATGCATATCTCAATGATCTAGCATCATGTTCTCATAAGAGATCTGATCATCCCACCCACTTATGACTAATCTTTGAGAGGTGTTGCTACTATTGGATTCTCTTGAATCCCAACAAGTGCATTTTTTGTGTAACATCGGGACGCTTATTAGGATTTATTATGTCAAATAGAGGAATCATGGTCGATCCTCTGAAGGTTGAGGCAATAGTTCAATTTCCTCCCTCGCGGACAATCCCCTAGCTTCATATTCTATAGGGGAAAGCCAATTTTCTTCGGCGTTTTGTTGCTAACTATGTTGATATTACTAAAGGGTTCTTGTGTCTCCTGAAAAAAGGGGTCCCATGTTGTTGGGATGAAGTGTCTCAACGCTCTTTTGACGTGTTGAAGCACACTCTGACATATTCCCCTTTGCTTAGTCCTCTTGATTATGGCAAGGATTTCTTGTTGTATTTGTCTTCCGCAGAGTCTACCATCGGTATGGTCTTGGTCCAAGAGGATGACATGCTCAAAGAGAATGTTATCTACTATCTTAGGTGAGGCCTAGTTGGACCATAACTCAACTAATCGCATGTTGATAAAATCGCTTTGGAATTTTTTCACAATGTCCAATGGTTCTGTCATTATATTTTACTTTGCAATACCACCTTCATAGCCTTCATCAACCCTTTTCAGTATGTGTTAACACGACAGGTCATCGGTGGGAAAATTGGTCGATGGATACTAGATAGTCATATTGCAAGAGTTTGACTTGGATTTTGTTTCAGTGAAATCTAAAAAGTACTTCGTCTTTACTGAACTAATCTCAGAACTTACAGTCGAGAGTGGTGATATTTCTCTCGAAGAGTCACCGATTATCAAAGATCTTTTTCTATTCGCATCATCGAACCCTTGGTATGGATATATACAAGTGTATCTTCAAAATTTGAAGTGCCCTTATTTTGATTCTCACGATGAACATCGACGAATATGCCACCAAGTGCAGAACTATCTTATCCTCAATGACACTTTATATCATCGAGGAGTCAATTTCATTCTCCGATGATGTCTTACTCATGAAGAAGTAGAGCTTGTTTTAAATGAATGTCACATAGGAGCATGTGGTGGTCTTCTGTCTGTGTTAGAAAAAACCCAAAAGATTCTTCGTGTTGGATATATTTGGCCCTCATTCTCTCAGAAGATGAGGGCACACCCAACTCCTATGTTCCCAATTATTGTCATTTATCCCTTCACCAAGTGGGGGATTGATTTCACTGCATGTCACCCAATTTCATCTAGGGGGAATCACTATATCATCATAGAAGTAGAATAATTTACTAATTTGGTTGAAGCTATGATGACATTCAACAATGATGGGGAGACAAATGCCCTTTTCATTTTCAACCAGATTGTAGCCAGTTTCGGTATTCCGAAGGATATTGTCACACACCATGGCAATCACTTCCAGAACAAAATGATGATTGAATTAACATAAAAACTAGTGTTTAAACATGAACACTCATCATCTTACTACCCATAGGAGAATGGTTAGGTAGAGGCTATTAATAAGTCTCTCAAGACTATTATGCAACAAACAATTAATTCGGCCAAGTCAAATTGGCATTTTATGTTGTACTCAACACTTTGGGATTATCAAACTTCAATCAAGACTGCTACCAACTTTTCACCTTTTCAACTCATCTATGGGTTGGAGGCATTCTTTCCCATTGAATGTCAAATCCCTTCTCTGAAGTTGGCAGTGGAACTATTGGCCGACACTAGACTACTTGAAGAACATCTTTTATATCTCGAGCAACGTCAATATGCAGCCTTCGCCAATGAGGCTCACAAACAATGCATCGAGTGTCAATATGATCGTTCCATCTGACCTCATATTTTCTCTGAAGGTGATCTTGTCCTGGTCTACAATCAAGAAAAAGATCCTTTGGCAACAGGAAAGTTCATGCCCATGTGGTTCATACCTTTCATTTTGAAAGAAGTCTTAAACAAAGGTGCTTATCATCTAGTTGATTTCGAGGGAATGTCTTATCAGAGCCTAGAAATGGGCTCTACGTTAAGAAGTATTACACTTAGGTCGGTCACCTGAGCATGAATTCTTGTATATATGTATAGTCTTTTATATAGTCTTGTCTTTTTTTTATGGACATGTAGTTATTGTGTTTTCTTTTCATTGTGGAAGATGTCAAATGAATCTGAGATCTATGTTGGGTTTGCAGACGATGCTAGCCAGCACACTCGGAGGATTTCTTTCGTAGCTTGGGTGATTTTTTCACCTTGTGGTTAGTTTCTATCTTCTGGAGGTATTTTTCTAGGCGAAGCAACCAATAATGATGTCGAGTATAGTGCAGTGATAGAATTACTACGTGATTTTTTGTCACATGGTATTTCTCACCTCCGGGTTTATTTAGATACTCAACTAGTCATGTCCCACTTAAATGGGGTATACTGCATTTACGATCCCACCCTTCACCAAATATTCCTTAGGGTACGTCTCTTGGAATTATATTTTGATTATATTACTTATATTCATGTTTCTAGGAGATCTAATCAACTAACTGATACTTTGGCTAATCAAGTATTAGATTGGTATGTTGCTCGCATGTAAGAGTAAAACACACACATACACATGTAAAATATATTTGTACAAAATATTTATCCATAAGGAAAAAATATGTATATACAATATATCCCCAAAATAATGTCATGAGTACAAAGTGGGCCATAAATCGTAAAATAAAGCCAATACACATCGATGGGAAAAAGCCCTCAATAAAGAGTACAAAAAGGTTCCCTCAGCACATGAGTGGTCAAAAAATAAATATGGTCTTGGCTTATTCGCCCTACTATAATGAACTACGATGTTCTCAAGACGCTGTAATAATTGGACCCAAGTCCTAGGAACCTCTACTACATGTGGCTTCATAGCTGGGGGAAGGTCCTCGATCTCATCCATTGAAACTGTTAGCACTAAAAGTCACACTTTGACTTCTAAAGTGTAATCTCATCATCCATCATAATGTAAAAGATAATTTTGGTTTTAAATAGGTGGATCATCAATATGGAGAAATAAAGGGAGAGGGAAGAAAACTGCAGATTAGTAGGCTACACCAATGGGCAATGGAGTCACAAACATTCTACTCATTGAAGGCACAAAAACTGCTCAAAAGAAAACAAGATTATATGCTAATAGGTGGAATAATGAAGAAGGAAAACATAAGATAGAATGTTCACTAAACAGATATCCTCTCAATTTAATAAATCAACAAATACTTGAATATAAACAATGACTGATGGGGAAAATACAATAGATCCTCTATTGCTTAGGGATCCATAAATCATTGACAACCTTTGATCTTCAAAACTGCAATATATTCAAATAAAAATAAATATAAAAAAAAGAGTTACAATCTGAAATCACAACTCTCATGAATCTCCAATAGTAGTAATGCTTACAATCATAAAATGCCCATAGGCTTACAAATGAACACACACAGGAAAATTGTCTGCTCCTACTCTCTCTAGCCTCTCTTGGCTCATTAATTCAACACCCCTACCCTCTTGTACAATGAATATATAGCCATATTGGTCCTTTATAGCTCACCCATTTGAACTCCAACCCCTTTCCCAAAATAGAAACAACTACAAACAGAAAATGATGTGTTTTAACTAATTTCCTGCTTTTTAGGAAGTGAAATTCTGAAAACTAGGCTTCCAAACACCACTTTTAATTCTCAAACCATAAAAGTTGTGTAACATATGAGAATTTTTTTTGTATATAAACACGTTATTAAGAAAAACCTCTCTCATTTTCTTTAAATTCATCTCCAGTTGGCCGCAATAGGTGTCACAAAAACATGTCTCAAACAGGAAATCATGAAAACTGAAAACATAGGGCTCAAATATTATTTCGTATATCCCAATCCATGATACCTGTGTGAAAAATGAAATAGGTTAATGTTCTTGGGTATTTTCTTGACAATACACTCCTTTATGTTTTTAAAATTCATGTTATTTCACCCGGAAATCCTCTTGGAAGTCAACTGGTCAAAAATGCCAGTTCAGCAGTCTTAAAACAAAGTTTCAATAGCATGGTCTGTGGCACCACTTCTATGTCAAATAACCCTCGAACCATAGCACATTTTGAAAAACTGAAAGATGTTTTTGTTATTTTTTATGTGTTGAACAAAATCCTCCTCTAGTTTTCAAAAATACCTTCTCAATTGTTCATAATCCAAGTTTTAAGTTAGTCACTCAAAACTGGTAGAAGCATCCAAAACTAACTCTACACCATTTCGTCTCCACTAAAATTTCGGTAGTGCCCACCTATGTGTCTACGTGCAATTGGTAGTGCTATAATAATTCACAGATGCATCACTTCAACATTGATAGATTTGGTAGCATCCGACATGAAAACAGATTTGGTAACAACCTATGGAATTTATAGTGCCATCATTACACTGCTTAACAGATTTGGTAACATTTTAGGTAGTAAAATGGAAGACCATGCTATATAGAAAATTCTGCAGTCCCATGGTGCTACAGAATATCTATTCTTTTCCATATGATGAGACTAATCAAGAACTTTGAGCTGATAGATGAAAACCTCTGTTTAACCTGTTAGAGGTTATTTAGTTGCTTATGGAGATGCAGGCCTCTTTTGGATGCAAATTCTTGTGCTAACATAGGATCCATGGGGGATAGATTCCTCCCTCTGAGGCTCTAAGAAATATTGTAGTTTCAGTGCCTTATCCTAGGGATGATCCCAAAATTTAACCTTCGCAATCTTCTTTGATATGTGACCTTCAACTGAAACTAAATGCAAATGAAAACTGAAACTGACAAAAATGATGAAAACGATGCTTGTCCAACAAGCTTATTGCACACACCTACTCTAATTATTAGGAAAATGAAGAATTCATTTATATGAAACAACCAATGAAGCATTTCATAATTTTTTCAACTATTTGAAGCTTTGAAATGTGCTTCCTTAAGCACCAAAGTTAATTCCTACTTGAAGGCACGTCAAAAAAACATTTGGAAATACACTTTCCATTGACGAAATCAGTGAACCTAGGATCACTTGTTCCTTGTAGACAAGATGAAAATGGATCTTGAAAAACATCATCAATACTTTCCCCTATGACATTACTTTCTGTAAAAAGGAAAAGTACTACATTAGGTCCTTCCTCCAATGTGCTTGGTTGTTGCATTGCTTGCTGATTTTCTAATTCATTCTCAATGCATATGGCCTTGGTCCACTCCTGGTCATGAGGTGTATTAGAAAAAAGGGTTAGTGATGCTTGTCTTTCTTTAATTTCAACCTCTCTCATCTACTCACATGGAATTTGATCTTGGCTACTTGATGAAACTGAGCTTGTGTCTTCAAGAGGAATAGGGGGTTGATAGGGCAGTTCATCAAAATTATAAGTGCTTGGGAAACTACATTCTTCTGTCTTATCTTCTCATTGTGAGGGATATTCATCATAGCTTGGCTTATGGTCCCAAATTCTCAGTTTTTCACATTCTAAACTTATATTATCATCTTTTTCTTATTGTTTAGCAACAAAAATATGACATGAGGGTTGAAATAGGCTATTATTGCTTTGATGGGAAGGGTACTTCTTTGATATAAGGTCTTCAACAGACTATTCATATAAATTATCTTCATAATCATCATACAAAGGTGAATCAATGACCATTTGACTATTAATGGCTGAGGGAATTAGTACAATAGTTGGGACAACTGGTTGTTTAGGGAAAACATCCTCATAGTCATCAAAACTTGACAAATCATGGCACACTGGTTCATTAACAACAGGAGGGATTACAACAACAACTAGTAAGCTATGAATTCGGTCATGACAAGCTGCAACACTATCCTCATGATGAAATAACTCTAAACCTAACATGACCTCTTGACTTAAAGAATCAATAAAAGGAGAAGAAAAGGAAATGATGGATTGTCCATATTGATCTTTCTCTTGGGGATCTAGATTTTGACATAAATGATGCATTTTTCTTGAAATTTAGGAAAATCATTATGAAACTCATCCTCTAAGTCCTGCTCTTTGCAATCATCCCCTTCATCATCACTTCTAGAGGAATCACTTGATGAAGCCTGAATATATGATGCATACTCCTCACAAACATTCTAAAAAAGTCATTCAGCTGGATAAATTAGCTTGCAATGAGAGTAAAAAACATCATGAAAGTCCTTCAAAGAGGAAATACTAGAAATGGGGAGTGTTCTATACCATTTCCTCGCATAACATTCCAATGAATACATGAACATTTTCATCAATATATCTTCATGATGGATATCAAGTTGTTGCATCAAAGCATGAAACTCATGAACATGCTCAATAGCGTTGTCATTCTCACCTTCATAAAATCTAGGCAACAGTTCTTGCCATTCATCAATTTAAGGCACAGGATGTGGATAACCATCTATGGCTAAGAAATTGAGTGGGGAAAACCTCTTGGCTAGGATAGCCTTCACAACCATTTAGTTTGTCTCATTCCAATGGAGTCACCAAGAGATTCTGAAAAATGGAGTTACCATGGTGAATGTGCAGTCTTGAAGGTGTCCAAATTCAGTCACCAACTAAAGTTGGAGTTGTGCAGTGTTGTTCTTCCCAGGGATCTTTTTAATCTGCTCAAATCCATCCCCAGAAATGACACCAAAAATGTTAGCACTAAAAGTCACACTTTGAATTCTAAAGTGTAAGCTCGACACCCATCAGAATCTAAAAGATAAATTTGGTTTTGAATAGGTGGATCATCAAGATGGAGAAACAAAGGGAGAGGGCAACAAACTGCAGATCAGTAGGCTACACCAATGGGCAATGAAGTCACAAACATTCTACTCATCGAAGGCACAAAGTTGCTCAATAGAAAACAAGATTATATGTTGATAGGTGGAAGAAAGAAAAAGGAAAACATAAGATAAAATGTTCACTAAACAAAGATCCTCTTAATTTAATGAATTAACAAATACTTGAATATAAACAATGACTGATGGGAAAAATACAACAGATCCTTTGCTACTTAGGGATCCATAAATCATTGACAACCTTTGATCCTCAAATATGCAATATATTTAAATAAGAAAAAATATAAACAAAAGAGTTACAATCTGAAATCACAACTCTCATGAGTCTCCAATAGAAGCAATGCTTACAATCATAAAATGCCCATAGGCTTACAAATGAACACACACAGGAAAACTGATTGCTTCTACTCTCTCTAGCCTCTCTTGGCTCATCAATCCAACCCCCCTACCCTCTTGTACAATGAATATATATCCATATAGGTCCTTTCCAGCTCACCCATTTGAACTCCAACCCTCTTTCCAAAATAGAAACAACTACAAATAGAAAATGCCACGTTTTAACTAATTTATTGCTTTTGAGGAGGCGAAATTTGGAAAACTAGGCTTTCAAATGCCACTTGTAATTCTTAAACAATAAAAGCTGTGAAAAATCTGAGAACTGTTTTTGTATATAAACTTTTTATGAAGAAAACTCTCTCTCATTTTCTTTCAATTCATCTCTAGCTGGCTGAAATAGGTGTCACAAACACATGTCTCAAATAGGAAATCATGAAAACTGAAAACATAGGGCTCAAAGATTCTTTCGAATCCCAATCCATGACACCAGTGTGAAAAATGAAAGATGTTAATGTTATTGGGTCAATTATTGAAAATAAATTCCTTTTTTATTTTTAAAATTAATCATATTTCACACAGAAATCTTCCTGGAAGTCAATTGGTGAAAAATGTCAGTTCAACAGTCTTAAAACAAAGTTTCAACAACACGTTTTGTAGCACCACTTCTATGTCAAATAAATCTCTAACCATAGCACAGATTGAAAAACTAAGACAGGTGTTTGTTATCTGGTATGTTATGAACAAAAAACTCCTCCATATTTCAAAAATACCTTCTCAATTTTTCATAATACAATTTTTAAGTTAGTCACTCAAAACTGGCAGAAGCGTCCAAAAATAACTCTGCACAACTTGGTCTCTGCCAAAATTTCGGTAGCGCCCGCCTGTGTCTCTGCGTGCAATTGGTAGATCCATTATAATTCATAGCTACATCAATTCAACGTTGAAACATGAAAATGGATTTGCTAACAACCTATGGAATTCATAGTGCCATCATTACACTGCTTAACATATTTGGTAACATTTTAGGTCGTAAAATGGTAGACCATGCTATATAGACAATTCTGCAGCGCCATGGTGCTATAGAATATTTATGATTTTTCATATGATGAGACTAATCAAGAAATTTGAGATGATAGATGAAATCCTTTGTTTAACCTTTTAGAGGTTATTTTGTTGCTTATGGAGAGGCAAGCCTCTTCTGGCTGCAAATTCTTGTGCTAACATAAACTACATGAGTAAGAGTTGTCAAGTTCCTCTCTACATGTTGTAGTACTCTATCATCCTCTCCGGATAGGGGTCCTCCTATAGCTATTGGTCCTCCTACTCTTGTTGGTTCAACCTCTGGTCGAGGATGACGCCTGGTCCTCGTGAAGTCATCTAGTTGCACTTGTCCTGCATTTGTATATAATAGATCTTTGAGTCAGTACTTTGACATTACACAAAAAGGATAAAGTTTAAAAATTTTAAAATTAAATAACTTTAAAATTGTATTTACCTATCTCTCCACACTTCTCTCTAAGGGGCATGGGAATATCAGGATCCCTTATGAAGTTGATCCCTGCATATGGATAGTCCTCAGTAAAAAGAATCTAATGGGCTCACCAATCAAAACATTTGTCATCAAAAGCCTCCTAGGTTCTCCCTCCACCTTGTCTAGGAAACAAAGTTTCCCACCTGCACAATGTCGGAAAGGAGGTAATATGTCCTCGTACTATCTCCCTTGGGCTTAGAATATGAACTCTCTCAAAGAAGAAAGCGCATAACACAGTTATGAACCCAAATTTATTGTTCGTCCTTTTGCGACAGTCTGTAAGTTGTTTCTTGATAAGAACCAAGTATCAATATAGCATAGAAAAACCTCAGAAAAAGTACTCAATGCCTTGAAAAAGAGATAATTTCAGATAATAATCCTCTTCGAGGGGGAAACATCCTTTTACCCCACTTAAATGTTCAAGTACAAGATGATTCAAAATGAAAATGTCTCCTTGGTATATATAGGAGACTCGGAGGTATAATTACAACTAATGGCCTAAAGCCGACATAAATAAAATAATATTACTAATATAATATGCCCCAATTAAGGGGTAAAGAGCCAATATTAGGGCTTAACATGCCCCTCCCCTTGAGAAAAGTGTTGTCTGCAATGCTTGAGTAACCTTGGATGCTTCTGTATAAAAGACTCATCTTCCCAAGTGGAATCTCCAGCTGGTAGTTTCCTCCATTTAATGAGATACTCTGAAATGGATCTATTCCTCAGCTGGAAAATTATTATGTCAGTGATGGCTTCAGGCTCCTATATGATTTTTCCATCCTCATCAAGTTCCGGAAATATAGTTTGAACTGGGATCTTATCGCCTATAACCTTCTTTAAGCATGAAACATGGAAAACTAGGTGTACTTGTGAAGATGCATGCAACTCCAATTTGTATGCTATAGTACAAATATTTTGCAACACCTTATAAGGGCCATAGTACTTTGGTGATAATTTATTATCCTTCTTGGCTTGCTTGAGGGACATATGTTTGTATGGTTGTAGTCTTAAAAACACCCAATCCCCTACTTCAAAGCTTATTTCACTACGATGTTGATCTGCTTGTTGTTTCATGCGATTTTGTGCCATGGTCAGGTTGTCCTTTAAGATTTGGAGAACTTGTTGTTGATTCTTGATGTGATATTCCACTGCTTGAACCTTAGATTTTTATTTTAGAGAAGAAGTGATGGAAGGAGCGTGGTATCCATAAAGTGCCAGAAATGGTGTCATTTTTGTTGCAGTATGAAAGGAAGTGTTATACCACCATTCTGCCAAGAGTAACCATTTGAACCATTGTGTTTGTTTATCAGAGACAAATAAATGAAGGTAGCCTTCTAGACATTTGTTCACTATCTCAGTTTTTCTATCAGATTGAGGACGATAGGATGAGCTATGAGCCAATTGAGTACCCAAACAAGAGAATAATTCTGTCCAAAAATGTCCAGTGAAGATGGGATCTCTGTAACTGAAAATAATCTTTGGTCTGCCATGTAGCCTTTGAACTGTCTCCATGAATGCAGTGGCAACTATAATAGCTTTGAAGGGATGAGGGAGTGCACAAAAGTGTGTGTACTTGGTCAGTCTATCAAGAATCACCATGATGACACTCATTCCTTCAGACTTTGGTAACCCTATGATGAAATCGATGGAAACCTCCTCCCAACGCTGACTTGGGATGGATAATGGTTGTAAAAGACCTAGGGTCTTAATTGTTTCCACCTTATTTTGTTGTAAAACCAAACATTCCGCCACAGACCTTTGAACATCAATTTTAAGGCCATCCCAAAAAAATCCTTCTTCACTCTATGGTAGGTTTTAAAAAATCCCAAGTGCCCTCCTACTGGAGAGGTGTGCAATTCCAATAGTACCTTTTGTTTGAGTTGGGAGTTCTTACATAAATATAAGTGATCTTTGTACCATAGTGAATCATTTTTCCATGTATATGTATCTGATGCACTAGAATCTTGCTACAAACTTTGAATGAGAGTCCACACTTTTTTGTCATTCTTCCATTCATCCCTTGCTTCTATTATCCAATTGGGTTGGATGATTAAGATAGCACAGAGAAAAACCTCAACATCTTCATCCTTTCTAGAGAGTGCATCTGCCACAACATTTTGATTCCCCTTTTTATAGACGATTTCAAAATCATAACCCAATATCTTGGTTACCCATTTTTGTTGTTCTTCTGAAGATAGTCTTTGTTCCAAGAAGTATTTAAGACTATCACGATATGTTTTGACCTTGAAGTGCCTACCTATTAGGTAAGGATGCCATTTCTTCAATGAATGTAGTATTTCCATCATTTCCTTCTCATAAATGGGTTTGTGTAAGTCCTTTCCCTTGAGTGGTTGACTTTCAAAAGCCAAGGGCCTCCCTTCTTGCATTAGGACAACACCAATTCCATTTCCCAAGGCATCACATTCCACAATAAAGGTTTTTGTGAAGTCTAGAGTGGTCAAGACAGGACCTTTGAACATTACGTCTTTAAGTTGTTTAAAAGATTTAGTTTCCTTTGGAGTCCATGAAAATGCATCCTTCTTAGTTAGTGTCATTAAAGGTGCTACCATTCTTCCATAGTTCCAAACAAACTTGCAGTAGTAACCTGTCAAACCCAAAACTTCTCTAAGATTCTTCAATGTTTTGGGAATTAGCCAGTCCATCATGGCCTTAATCTTGTTAGGGTCTACCTTGACACCTTCATGAGATACAATATGACCCAAATACTCTACCTCCTTTACTCCAAAGAAACATTTGGATGGTTTG
>ML777329.1:142549-195841 GCA_009831015.1 Picea engelmannii | reverse complement strand
CGGCTCAGAAGCAGGTGCGCAGATCAACGACCCAAGATGCTTTTCAGAGCCCCCCGAATGTTCTACTTTTAAATGAGGGGGGGGGTCTGGAATGGTATCTTTCCTATGGCGGGCCCCTCTTTATACGTGGCAATGATCGGATGGCCCCGAGTCCCATCATCTCCTACTGTCTGACCTACCATCATCACCTCTGGACGCCACCATCCACCTTTCCTGAAATAGTCACATCCCATAACTGTTGTTAATTCTCCCCCCCCCATTCGCTCATGGAAATCCCCCTCACTATGACCTTTACCCCAATCGATATCTGCCACGTCACTCATCTGTATCCCTCAGTCACCGTTACTTGCCATCTCACACTCTAAGTGATCTGTTGGTCATTTATTACTAGATGACCTATCTGTTAACCAGCTGACCCATCTCCCATGCCCAACAGACACCCATTTACTCAAAACTACCCTTTTTCTTCCTATTTTCACCATTTACCCACTCATCGCACCAGAGAGATTTACCCCATTTTCTCCTCCATTACAATCAGTTTCCCCCACCAACAGCTACCCCGCTAACATTGTTTTTTCTTGCAGGTACCCTTGCAGTAATGGCACCAAAGTCCAAACAAGCAGAAGGAGAGGAGAATCCATTTCTCCTGCCTTCTGTCGACCTTGAAAGGATCCCACTGGTCGACAAAGACCACTTAATCACAGATACAAAGTGAAATTTTGATTTCGCAGACCTTCAGTCATGGCTCAGGGAAGTTTTCCTGGACCAAAGTGATGAAATCAGACTCTGGGAGTCCAACTTACCCCTTTACCTCTTCCCTCAAATTCACCCTTTCCCAGAATTCACCCTCAAGTGCCAAGCCCACTACATTCCCGAGCAAAGAGCTGTCATCTCCTCATCTGGAGAGATTATTTTCCTCGTCATGCTCGAATCCATCGACCATATGATGCAAATCCACCGAGTTGACTTTGCATCACCCTTCAACCTGGAAATTCTTACAGAATTATACCAGAAAATGACCTTCCCCCAAAGAGCTCAAATATTCAAGCTTTTCCTCCCCCCATCCGCTCAATTTCCCTCCACAAATCCTCCTTATCCTTCTTCCATGTTCTCGACTAAAGGAAACCAGATCATCTCATCCCTTTGTGCCTTGTTAGGATACTTTTCAGATCAGTGGGTAGATGAACCCATCCTAGTATTTTTATCCATCTTCTCTACCGATGAAAATCCCACCACCTAGTTTGACTTCAGCACATTCTTGGCGAACAATATTCATGAATAGTTCACAAATTTCACCACGGAAGGCATGTTCCAATGCTCGTCCATACTGGCGTACTTGTTCGTCTTCTTCCAAGTAGACAAATTCATCTTTTCCATGCAGAAGATGGATGGAGATGGTAGACCCCAGGCAGTGACATCATGGACCTCCTTGCTCAAGCACAACTCCACAGAGTTCAGTTTCAAGGAGTTCATTGATCAATTCTACCACCCTGTGGCAAGCATGCTTAGTAGCAGGCCCGAGCCCTGAATAAATGATGAAGTTTAGAGGATCCTGCATCTCTTAGATAACACAAAGACAGGGGATTCGTATTTATACCATTATTACACCAAGATCAGAGTATACGGGTGCGAGTTGGCATCATATAAGCTTCGCAAGTACCTGCCTATCAGAATTTTTGCTTTGGAATATATAAGGCATATAATAAATTCCGATGATATCCATTTTGTGTCACTGAAGAAAAAGAAACAACTCAATTCAAAGGGCAGATTGGCTCCTTCATCTGCAATAATCGTGGCACTGGGGAAGAAGCAGATAGGCTGCTGAAGGAGATGAAGTTCTTCACGAGTTTCCCATGGCATTACGATCCATGTGGGATCATCTCCGAGATGAGGGTGAAGAACAAGAACATCCCATATCTTCATGAATCTAGGCCTAAAATTGAGAAATTTGTGAACCAGACGGTATGGGAGCCTAACACAATGGTCGAATTAGAACAGCACGATCCCCCAACCATTGTGTCACAAACAACCACACCATAGGTCCCGAAAGAGAAAAGGCCTAGGCAAGATTTATCTCTGCCTCTCATGGTGGTATCGTCTAAGAAATTCCAGCTACATACCAAGAGGCCTAAGACTATTTCAGTTCCTGGCCCGACCAGAGAAAAAGAAGCCCCTCCTACTACACTGACCAAGGTTGACAGACCACCCCTTAGTGCAAGCCTCTAGAAGGTCATAACCTCAGCATTGCCGAACAAATCCATAGATTCTCCATTGAACACCAAGCCAGGCAAGGTCGGGCTGAAGCTGAGTATTTTTGAAAAATATGAGCTAATCAAGAAAAGAAACCAGACCCTGACCAATAGCACTTGCACCCAGTTCTGGAAGTAGATGCCGACTATGCAGCATAGGTTTCTATCATCATTCGACACCGAGAAGGGCAAAATGCATATGGCATTCCTCCAGGCACATGTACCAGATCCAAAGGTGATCACTGACTACAAAAGGGCCTCCTTCGAATTCCAGACAAAGGATGTGTGTTCGGCCATCAGATGGATCTGCACAAGCAGACAAGGAAAATGGTCTTTTACACACTGGTGCACGCTTCCACTAATGCGTCCAAACTGCAAGTATCCCTGAACAATGTTCAAACACAATTGAAGTTAGAGAAGATATCATCCTTTTCCAAGGACAACAAAATCAAGAATTTGGAGGAACTGGTCCTCAAGATCGATTACGATCCTTCAAACATGAAAGTAGCTGAAGAAATTATTAAGAGGAAGAATGCTGACATAGCCTCCTTGAGAAAAAAATTGAAGCTCCCTCCCACAAAGGATTCACAGGCAAAGGAAATAGAAGAGAAAGAAGGAGAGAAAGATGAAATGATCAAGCTGCTCATGGAGCAGAACACAGAACTTAAAGAAATGGAAGCTAAAATGGAGAAACTTGTGAAAGAGAAAGAACAACTGAAGCCAATGGAAGTCATTCCATTGAATTCCATTCCAATTTTGGGAGTGAGCACAACATCAGTGACATAAGTCCCATCTGCTACTCCATTGACATCCTTGGAAAAGACAGTCGACCTAGCTAAGTCTATGGAAAAGATGAACCTACAGGAAACAGAGATCAACAGGATTAAAAGGAGATTGAGAACCTTCAGGAACTCAAATCTTCCTTTCAGATCAGCCTCTCCAAGGAAAAGCAGGTGACATATCAGCTCAAATAGGAGTTACAATAGCTCTGGAAGCAAATAGTGGCAGGAAAGACTTTGGCCGAGGTTAAAGAAAGTGTATGGACAGGCATAACCAAGTCCATGAATGAGATATGGCCCATGATACAGATCATGTTTGAGCAGAACAAATTGGTACAGAGAAGAAAACAGGCCATCGAGAAGATCATATCAAAATTGGGAGAGATGCCAACACATGCGAACGAGATCATCAAGTTCTTAAATTCTAGGACCAGGGAAGAACTGGAAGAGATGAAAATTGAAGACAGAACGGAGACCATACTCAAGGTCAAAAGAGTTTTGACTAAGAGAGGATTAATGCTTCAGCTGGAAGAAAAGGTTCAGGCCATGAACCTAGGGGTACAAAGATTCTTCAGTAAGATTGAGGCTCTACAGAAGAAAGGTCTACATGGTTTGAAAGTAATCAATGATAAATTGATGACACTCCCAAACTACAAGAAGAGATTGGTTGATGTGGCTAAGGACAGTTCAAAGTTTGCAGGAATTCAAGGAAGCATCACTGGAAAATCATTTCTAGATGCTCTTCAGTGGGACATCAGTATCCAACATGAGATTCGATACATCTTCCTCACCAAGCCTACCTTCACCAAGTACACAGAAATGGATGAAGTGTATTGGAGGCTACTCAAACTCAACGTGCCCAGTCATCTTCGATGGGAGGAAATATGTGATCTGATCGAGTATAAAATGAGTTGTCCCAGTCCATTCATTTTTCCATTCAGATGAGGTCATGTAGAGGCTTCATCAATGGCCCACCCAGAAATCAGCATGCAGTTACACCACATCATCAAGCATTCCTAGATTTATGCAATTTGTTAAGTTAGTTAGGCTAAAAATAGATTTAGCACGTCCTGGTCATTAATGACAGGATCGTTTGTAATTTGAGTTATAAATACTTCATCTTTCGAAGTATTGAGGGTTGTTGATCTTCACACCCTGAAGCTATCAGATTGTAATATTTTTGAAGAGATCTTCCATTAATACAAAGAGGCACTTTTACAGGATTCTTGCGTGTATTCATTGCTGATGTTTTTCTAAGTTGAATGTTATTCTCGCTTTGTTATCACATTGTTTTCTAAATATAATCTTTAGAAGTAACAAATGTTGCAGGATTGATCTCATATACCCTGTTTCTAACTCAAAGATTTTAGTGTTTTATCTTTTTGTTTTTTCAATAAAGAAAGTCTTAACTGCTTCTTTGTTGAAATTATCTTTCTTGTCTTTTCTGCTATTCATCATTTATGCTACTAAAGAATCCAGTGACTATATTATCTCGCCCTATGAAAGTTTTTCTTTACATTTCTGGATCGGATTTCATACTTTATTTAAAACATAGGCCCCATAGCCCAATGGATGTGTAGACTGTCTCAACCAACTCGACAAACACTACGACAACAAAACCGACCTATTTATTTACCTAGCCTAATATTTAAAATTTGAAACATAGTTAAATCATACAAAGAGATCCCTCTCTGAAGTTGGAAGGGATAGATCCCAGCTTCAAAAGCAGTTGGATAAAGTTACCCTTTGTATATTTCTTTCGCTTTCAACCTCTAGGAAATTTACTGAGTGCTAACATAGTGGCGACTCCACTGGGGAACAGAACAAAACTAAAAATTTACAACTTCACGTTTTCTTTTTCCTAAAAAGAAAGTCTGTTCCTGAAAGATTGCAAATTTGAGAAGAATGTAATGTTTAGAGGTTGATTAAAATTTGTACATATTATTTTCAGACTCATAAAACTAAAATATATATATATATATAAATCAAAAAGAAATCTGGCTCCCAAGAAGGTTTATACTCGATCTCATCCAGACCCAGAACCTGCGATAGTGATAGATAACCTGGAACAATTGCTCAGGAAAAAGACCATAGCTGAAGGCTCAGTGAGTCATACTCCCTTGCATAAGTCCGTTTCCTTTTTAGGGGAACTCGTTACCTTTCAAAACCCTGACTTTGCCACCTTTTCCCAACAAAGCCTAGTTAGAACACGATCTGATTTTTTTGTGACTGGAATCATTTTCGACCCAAATTTTTTGCAACCCCGAACCCCTGAAGTTTTGTTTCCCACTGCTAAACCACAAACCACTCTCTCGGTGCTATCCAGTCCCTCCTCGTCCTCATATTTATTCACTACGTTGCCGATCATCCAGTTTGTTATCCCACCTCCTCCACCCATCATGGTGGCTAGATATGCTCCCTTGGTGTTGGTTGTGCCTCTTCATGCCATGCCCCAAGAATATCAAATGAGAATTCCACAGTTTGATGCAACAGGACCTTTAAACGCCCAACAACACGTTGACAAAATGAATGATTATTTTGATGTGCACGAAGTAGATGAGGATGACGTTCAAATGAGATTGTTTGCCCAAAGTTTGACAGGTGACATTAAAAAATGGTATAAAGGTTTACATGCTGCCTCCATCCTTGACCTTACCACATTCCAAAGGAGTTTTCTAGACATATGGGAGGTAAAGAAAAACCCTCTCCAAATATTGTCATAATACGAAAATATTAGAAGAAATCAAGGTGAGACAGTACAAGATTACTGCACTCGTTTCAATAACCTGTACAATGCAATCCCAGCTGAAATCAAACCTCCACAGGGTTTGACATTGATAAAATCCCCTGATGGTTTTGACGCTGACATGTCATACCAACTAAGGGAAAGAAATTATACCACCCTGGAAGACATGCAGAAAAGCACAATAAGTGTGGCAAAAAGGGCACGTCAGAGGTCAGAGAGGAGAGTCACAATTAAAGAGGAACCTTCCACATCAAACTCAGATTCCAAATTGGATTCCTTGGCTAGAGAAATGGAAAGAATGATGGAAAGACTTACTGTGTCAGAAAGAAATCCTCCAAGAGAAAACCCACCAGCTCCTCAGGTTCAAAATCCTAACTTCAAGAGAAACCCTCCTCAAATCAAACAGAGAGATCGTAGGGATCAAAGAGAGCAGAGAGGTCTGGATCAATAGATTAGACCCCCACTAAAAGAGAATTATGCTGATGAAGGAGAGGAAGTGATCGAGGAACTAGAGGATACTCACATAAATCTCATGGGAATTCACAATAACGAAGCTATTTTCCTTACCCAAGAAGAGCAAGAAATTTTTCTTCCCAATCAAACAAAAGTAAGTGAAGAAGTTGAAGATGAAGAACAAAAGGAATTTGAAAATTCCATTTTGGAGGTACACCGACAGTATAATATGTGGAGTAAAAAGACAGAAGGGAGTTCCCCAAAAAAGATGATTGAAGTGAAGAAGGTAGTCGAAACCAAGAAGGCCTCTGAGCCATCTACCGAGAATATTCCTAAGAAGAGTACTATCAAAGTTCCTATGAAGAAAAACCTTACTATTCTGAAAAGATCGTCACAGCCCGAGGTTTCATCAATTAATCAACAAAGTACTTCTGGCTAGAAGAATGTGGTAGACAAACCAGAGTTGATGAGCCAAAGCAGAGTCCCTACACCTTTCAACCTCGAAGGGGAATTAGCCAAAGTAAAAATTCCCATTCCATTTTCCAAGTTGATGAACAAAGACACTTATCGTTCACAAGTGATTAAAGCACTGACCATTGAACCTGATATAGGTATGAAAGCCTTAACCGTTGGATCAGCAAACCATTTGGATACTGTGAACCTTACTGATGATCAACCCAAACTTTTGTTCGGACCCAAAGTAGATGGCCGAGACAATAATGGTGATGTCGCCCCTTTTTACATCAGTCTAAGTATACATGATCTGATCTTGCATAAAACTATGTTGGATTTAGGTGCTTCCCACAATTTGATGCCTAAAGAAGTGATGGAGAAACTGGGATTGGAGGTCACTAGACCTTACAAGGATTTACACTCATTCAACTCCAGTAAAGTTAGATGTATCAGTTTGATCAAGGACCTATGTATCACCCTGGTTCAGATTCCTACAAAGAGCATGGTCATGGATGTGGTGGTTGCAGACATCCCTCTGAAGTATGGAATGTTGATATCCTAATCTTGGGGGGCTAAGTTTAGAGGTACCCTACAGCTAGATATGTTGTATGCCACTATCCCAATTTTCGGGCAACAAAGAAGGCTATACAAAGAAACATTGATGAAATACATGGTCAGTAGCCAAGAAAAATTGCACAATTATCCTCTTTACTCCACGCATTCCAACTTGGATTCTTTTATCTTGTACAATGATGGTGACATGGGAGAGAAAGACACTCAACTGGGAGAAGATACATCTAGTCTGGATGAAGGCCAAGAAATCATTGAGGTAGCAAGGAAGAAAAATGTGATAACTGAAGAGCTATCGGAAAATTTCTGGAGGATGGATTTTGATGGAGAAGTAAGCAAAGAAGGAGCCGGAGCGGGAGTTTGTCTACACAATCACAGAACCAGGTATTTAGAAAACCACTCTTACAAATTAAATTTCCAATGCACTAACAATATTGCTGAGTATGAAGCCTTGATGCTCAGTCTGAAGGTTTTGAAAAAAGTTGGTGCCAAAAATATTATGGTAAGAGGTGATTCTGAGTTAATAATCAAGCAAATTAAAGGTGAGTATACTGTGAAGCGTCCTCCTCTTAGAGATTATAGGAATGTTGTTCTTGATTCCCTGAGATGTTTCACTGAAGTTGACTTGCAGGTAATGCCGAGGGGACAAAACATTTTGGCGGACGGATTGGCTATGTCGGCAGCCACATGTAAGATTCCTTTCCACTCGACTCGTCCATACACGGTAGAGATGAAATGCAGACCAACCATTCCCGACAATATCAGGTACTGGCAAGTGTTTGGTAATGATGATCAAATCGAAGACTTTCTGCAGTGTAAAAATGATTTTGAATGTACAAATATAGATTTAGAGAACGAGGATGAAAATGTAAATAGATTGGATTTTGAAATTGACAGTGTAAATAGCGTAGATTCAGAAGAATTAGGCGATGATGAGATGGAGGCCGATATTTTTCATTTGAAAAGTAATGTTTTGCCTAGGAGTCTAGTTCCTTTAGAGGACTTGTTTAATTTTAAAGACGTAGCCAAAAAAACGAAAATTGAAGCCAATGGACAAGAGGTAGAAGACTATAATATAGGGACCGAAGAGAAACCCAAGATAGTCAAATTGTCTAAATCATTACCCCCTGAGAAAAAACTCAAATACATTGAGATTTTCAAAGAATATTCGGATGTCTTTTCTTGGGGTTATGAGGATTTGAAAGATTATGATACCAGCATCATACAGCATAGGATTCCAATAAAATAAGACAAAAAACCGTTCAGACAAAAACTTAGGAGAATCAATCCAAGTTATTACCTCTGATAGAGAAGGAAATTAAAAAAATGTACGATGCCAAAATCATAGTCCCGTTGCGTTTTTCCAAATGGGTCTCGAATTTGGCCCCAACATGTAAGAAATTCGGGGAAATCAGGCTGTGCATAGATTTCCAAAATCTGAATAAGGTCTCCCTGAAGGATAATTACCCCTTGCCAAAAATGGACCACATCCTTGAAAGGGTAGTCGGATCCAGTCGAATCTCTTTGCTGGACAGTTTCTCGGGTTACAATCAGGTCCTCATCCACCCAGATGATCAAGACAAAACTGCTTTCACTACACCATGGGGCACTTTCATGTATGTGAAAATGTCTTTTGGTTTGATGAACGCTGGAGCCACTTTCTAGAGAGCGATGGAAATCACCTTTGTGGAAGAATCGGGTAAGTTTATTGTCATCTATTTGGATGATGTAACTGTGTTTTCCCAGTCTGATGATGAGCACCTGAGGCATCTCAGATGAGTCTTTGAGAAATGCAGGAGGTTTGGGATTTCTTTAAATCGTAAGAAATAACTTTTTGGACTAGAGGAAGGAAAATTGCTAGGACACATCATCTCCAAGGACAGAATCAAAATAGACCCCAGCAGAATCAAGGTCATACAAAAATTAGAACACCCAAGAAACATTAAAGAATTAAAGTCTTTTATCAGGAGAATAAGCTTTCTACGAAGATTCATTCCCAATCTAGCAGAGCTCCTCAAAAACATTACAAATATGTTAAAAAAGGATGTAAAAATAACATGGGACACTGAGTCCAGACAGTCTTTCGATCAAGTCAAACGAGGACTCACAGAAGCCCCTGTCTTGATTAGTCCTGATTTTACCAAGGATTTCTATCTTTTTTCTTTCACTTCCGAACATACTATAGCAATGGTATTACTACAAAAGAACAACGAAGGGTATGAACAACCCATAGATTTCTTTAGTAAAGCGTTAAGAGACGCTGCTCTGAATTGCAGGATAATGGAGAAATGAGATTTTGCCTTGGTAAAATCCATAAAAGATTTTAGAGTCTACATTCTCCATTCTCACACCATAGAATATGTTCCAAATGAGGTAGTAAAATACATTTTGACCCAGGAGAATCCAGATGGAAGAAGAGGAAAATGGATTGCTGTCATTTTAGTACGACATAGTGATTAAGCCTATGAAAGTAATCAAAGGTCAAGGCCTAGCTAAATTAATGGCTGAATCTAATTTCCATGCTCTTGACATTAATTTTTTAGCTGTAGCAGATGAACAAGGCAAGATGGTGACTCCAAGTGCGAGAGAGGTATTTCTCAACTCTCCATGGTACGCAAAAATTATATTCGTTTTGCAAAATTTACAAGCTCCCCCTGGTTTGACTAAGACTAAAGCTAGATTTTTGAAGTTGAAAGCCTTGAAATTCTGTATTCTAGAAGGCAATCTGTATTGGAAAGATCCTAGAGGTATTCTGTTAAATTGTTTGAACTAGAAATATTTTTTGAATTTCATGCAGGAGAATGTGGTGGCCATCTGAACTGGAAGGTCACAGCCAACAAAATCCTCAGAGCTGGTTTCTATTGGCCCACCCTATTCGCTGATGTACATCGTACAGTGACCGCATGTCATCAATGTTAGTTGTTTGAAGGCAAAAGGAAACTCCTTCCTCTCCCCATGAAACCGATCTCAGTTGAAGCCCCTTTCTAGCAATGGGGATTGGACTTCATTGGAGAAATACACCCTCCTTCTTCAGGCCAGCACAGGTGGATTCTCACCTCCACAGATTATTTTACCAAATGGATCGAAGCAGTACCAAGCAGGCAAGCCACTGATTCTATTATTATCAAATTCCTTGAAAATAATATCTTGTCTCGTTTTGGATGTCCTAGAAAGATTATAACTGATAACGCAACTACTTTTCAGTCGAAGAAACTCATAGATTTCTGCAACCAGTATCACATAGGTTTGGGACATTCCACAGCTTACTACCCTCAGGGGAATGGGCTAGCGAAATATTCAAACAAAACCTTGGTGAACATCATCAAGAAGACATTGCAGGAAAACAAGAAATTGTGGCATAACAAGTTGGCGTTTGCATTGTGGGCTGATAAACTGACCACTAAGAGGTCAATCGGTATGTCACCATACCAGCTGGTCTATGGAACATAAGCAGTTTTCCCCACTTCCTTAGGAGTCCCTGTCATGAAGTTGCTTCAAGATGTATAGGCTGAGCCAAATGACTCACAGAGAAGGATTAACCAGATGATCCATTTGCAGCAGTCTAGGGAAGACGTTTTCAACAAGACTCAGGTAATCCAATAAAGCATCAAGAATATTTTTGACAAAAGAACCAAGGAAGATGATTTTGAGCTAGGAGATTTGGTGCTGAGATGGGATGCCAGAAATGAAGACAAGGGAAAGCATGGAAAATTTTACATCCTGTGGAGAGGACCATACATGATTCAAGCATTCAGGGGAAACAACGCTTTCTTGCTAAGCAACATTGATGGGACAGATATGCCAGGAGGCCCTATAAATGGTAGAATGTTGAAGCATTATGTGCCGCCCCAATAGAGACTCAAGTTTTCACTCTTCATTGTACATATCAATTTTATTTTCCGCCTGCATTTTCTGAGCGAATAACATTAGTCAGTTGGTTGAAGCCTGAAGAGAAGGCCCTAAGCCGCTGACCACTGTTCTTCCAATTTTTAGAATAAAACCAATGAAGGCTACTAGGCATAAATTTTCAGAATGACAGGAACCAGGATTCTTGGCACTTCACATGGAAAGTACCATCCCTAGGTGGAGCCGTTGTTATCACCCTATAAGTTATAGGATCAACTGGTGACTGGGATATTATCTATCTCTAGTGTTTTTTGTTGACAAATGATTTTTCATTTTGCAAATAATTTGAAAAAGAAAAGAAAAAAAAAAGAAAAAGAAAAGAAAAGAAAAAGAAAAAGAAAGAAAAGAAAAAAGAAAAAGAAAAGAAAAGAGGGCATAAAAGAATTTCAATAAAAGCCCCATGCAATAATAGCAACTTGGTCCATACCTTTCAAGCATGGCCAAGTTCTTTTTTTTAAATTGATGTTGATAGGATTGGTGAATGAGTTTAGCTAAACAGTTTAATCTTAGCCAAAGTATCTAGGTTAGATTAGTGAATAAATATGGCCAGACTGTCTAATCTTGGTCAGATAGCCCCAGGGTAGAGTAAATTCTTAACCCAATAGTCTAATCTAGGTTAATGGTCATAGGAAGCTAGGTTAGAATATAGGCTAGTTGCTTTATTGCTTTATTTCAATAAGAACCAGTTTGATGATCAATGTTACACCATGATTTGGATACCTAAAATGTTGTTCGACTAACCACTTGGTGGTGTAGGCATGAAAAGTCTTGGATAAAACCCGTGAAAAAGCACTTATCCTAAGTTTCTCGGTGCATGTATTTTCCACACCCTCACTTATACTCTGTTCATGTATCAACGGTCTAGATGATTGTGCCCAGATCTACGGTGGACAAATCTTTTCGGACCCCCTTGACCGTTCTATCTTTAATGGAGGGGGGGGGGGTCCGGAATTGCTAATAAGACCTGCGTGCATCTGGATGACTTAGGATCAAGCGCACAAATATACGATCAATGTTGAATTCCGGACCCCCCCGTCCATTCTGCCTTTAATGGAGGGGGGGCAAGTCTAGAATGTGTGATAAACAACGCGCATAGATCTACGGCTCAAAAGCAGGTGCGCAGATCAACGACCCAAGATGTCTTTCAGACCCCCCCGACTGTTGTTCTTTTACATGAGGGGGGGGGGGGTCCAGAATGGTATCTTTCCTATGGAAAACCCCTCTTTATACATGGCAACAATCGGATGGCCCCGAGTCCCATCATCTCTTACTGTCTGACCTACCATCGCTACCTCTGCACATCACCATCCACCTTTCTCAAAATAGTTATGTCCCATAACTGTTGTCAGTTCTTCCCCCCCCATTCGCTCATGGAAAACCCCCTCACTATGACCTTTACACCAATAGGTAGCCACCATGTCACTCATCTGTATCCCTCAGTCACCATCACCTGCCATCTCACACTCTAAGTGATCCGTTGGCCATTTACTACTAGATGACCTATCTGTTAACCAGCTGACCTATCTCCCGCACCCAATGGACACCCATTTACTCAAAACTACCCTTTTGCTTCCTATTTTCACCATTTACCTGGCTCAAAGAAGTTTTAATGGACCAGAGTGATGAAATCAGACTTTGGGAGTCCAACTTACCCCTTTACCTCTTCCCTCAGATTCACCCTTTCCTAGAATTCACCCTCAAGTGCCAAGCCCACTACATTCCTGAGCAAAGAGTCATTGTCTCCTCATCCGGAGAGATTATTTTCCTCGTCATGCTTGAATACATCGACCAGATGATGAAAATCCCCCGAGTCAACTCTGCATCACCCTTCAACCTGGAAATTCTTACATAATTATACCAGAAAATAACCTTCTCTCAAAGAGCTCAAATATTCAATCTTTTCCTCCCCCCATCCACTCAATTTCCCTCCACAAATCCTCCTTATCCTTCTTCCATGTTCCTGACTAAAGGAAACCAGATCATCTCATCCCTTTGTGCCTTGTTAGGATACTTTTCAGATCAGTGGGTAGATGAACCCATCCTTGGATTTGTATCCATCTTCTCTACCGATGAGAATCCCACCACCCAGTTTGACTTCAACACATTCCTGGCGAACAATATTCACAAACAGTTCATGAATTTCGCCACAAAAGGCATGTTCTGATACTCATCCATACTGGCGTACTTGTCCATCTTCTTCCAAGTAGACAAATTCATCTTTTCCATGCAAAAGATGGATGGAGATGGTAGACCCCAGGCAGTGACATCATGGACCTCCTTGCTCAAGCACAACTCCACAGAGTTCAGTTTCAAGGAGTTCATTGATCAATTCTACCACCCTGTGGTAAGCATGCTTAGTGACAGGCCTGAGCCCCAAATAAATGATGAAGTTTAGAGGGTCCTGCATCTCTTAGATAACACAAAGACAGGGGATTGGTATTTATACGAAGATTACACCGAGATCAGAGTATACGGGTGCGAGTTGGCATCGTATAAGCTTCCCAAGTACCTGCCTGTCATAATTTTTGCTTTGGAATATAAAAGGCAGATAATAAATTTCGATGATATCCATTTTGTGTCACTGAAGAAAAAGAAACAACTCAAGATCAAAGGGCAGATTGGCTCCTTCATCTGCAACAATCGTGGTGCTGGGGAAGAAGCAGATAGGTTGTTGAAGGACATGAAGTTCTTCATGAGTTTCCCATGGAATTACAATCCATGTGGGATCATCTCCGAGATGAGGGTGAAGAACAAGAACATCCAATATGTTCATGAATCTAGGCCTGAAATTGAGAAATTTGTGAACTAGAAAGTATGGGAGCCTAACACATTGGTCGAATTAGAACAACAGTATCCCCTGGCCACTGTGTCACAAACAACCACACCACAGGTCCTGAAAGAGAAAAGGCCTAGGCAAGATTTATCTCTGCCTATCACGAAGGTATCGTCAGAAGAATTCCAGCTGCATACCAAGAGGCCTAAGACTATTTCAGTTCCTGGCCTGACCGGAGAAAAAGAAGCCCTGCCTACTACACTGACCAAGGTTGACAGACCACCCCTCAGTGCAAGCCTCCAGAAGGTCATAACCTCAGCATTGTCGAAGAAATCCACATAATATCCATTTAACACCCATCCAAGCAAGGCAGGGCTGAAGCTGAGTATTTTCAAAAAATATGAGCTAATCAAGAAAAGAAACCAGACCCTGACCAACAACACTTGCACCCAGTTCTGGAAGTAGACATCAACTGTGCAACATAGGATATTATCGAAATTCAACATTGAGAAGGGCAGAATGCATATGGAATTCATCCAGGCATTGGTACCAGATTCAAAGGTTATCACTGACTACAAAAGGGTCACCTTTGAATTCCATATGAAGGAATGTGCATCCGGCCGATCAGATGGATCTGCACAAGAAGACAGGGGAAATAGTCTCTTACATGCTAGCACACACTTCCACTACTGCATCCAAATTGCAAGTATCCCTGAACAATGTTCAAACACAATTGAAGTTAGAGAAGATATCATCCTTTGCCAAGGACAATAGAATCAAGACTTTGGAGGAACTGGTCCTCAAGATCAGTTACGATCCTTCAAACATGAAAGCAGCTGAGGAAATGATTAAGAGGAAGAATGCTGACATAGCCTCCTTGAGGAAACAATTGAATCTCCTGCCCACGGAGGATTCACAGGCGAAGGAAATAACAGAGAAAGAAGGAGAGAAATATGAAATGCTCAAGCTGCTCATGGAGCAGAACGCACAACTTAAAGAAATGGAAGCTGAAATGGAGAAACATGTGAAAGAGAAAGAACAACTGAAGCCAATGGAATTCATTCCATTGAATTCCATTCCAATTTCAGGAGTGAGCACAGCATCAGTGAAAGAAGTCCCATCTTCTACTCCATTGACATCCCTGGAAAAGACAGCCGACCTGGCTAAGTCTATGGAAAAGATGAAACTACAGGAAATAGAAATTGGCAAGCTTAAAAAGGAGATTGAGAACCTTCAGGAACTCAAATCTTCCTTTCAGATCAGCCTCTCCAAGGAAAAGCAGGTGACAGATCAGCTCAAATGGGAGTTACAACATCTCTGGAAGCAAACAGTGGCAAGAAAGACTTTGGTCAAGGTTAAAGAAAGTGTATGGACAGACATCACCAAGTCCATGAATGAGATATGGCCCATGATACGGATCATGTTTGAGCAGAATGAATTGGTACAGAGAAGAAAACAGGCCATCGAGAAGATCATATTAGAATTGGGAGAGATGCCAACACATGTGAACGAGATCATCAAGTTCTTAAATTCTAGGACCAGGGAAGAACTGGAAGAGCTGAAAAATTGAAGACAGAACAGAGACCATACTTGAGGTCAAAAGAGTTTTGACTAAGAGAGGATTAATTCTTCAGCTGGAAGAAAAGGTTCTAGCCATGGACCTAGGGGTACAAATATTCTTCAGTAAGATTGAGGCTCTACAGAGGAAAGGTCTACCTGGTCTGAAAGTAGTCAATGATAAATTGATGACACTCCCAGACTACAAGAAGAGATTGGCTGATGTGGCTAAGGACAGTTCAAAGTTTGCAGGAATTCAAGGCAACATCATTATCAAAGCATTTCTAGATTCTCTTTAGTGGGACATCAGTATCCAACATGAGATTCGATACATCTTCTTCACCAAGCCTACCTTCGCCAGGTAAACAGAAATGGATGAAGTGTATCGGAGGCTACTCAAAGTCAACGTGCCCAGTCATCTTTGATGGGAGGAACTCTATGATCTGATCGAGTAGCAAATGAGCTGTCCTAGTCCAGTCATTTGTCCAGTCAGATGAGGTCGCAGAGAGGCTTCATCAACGACCCACCCAGAAATCAGCATGCAGTTACACCACATCATCAATCATTCCTAGATTTATGCAATTTGTTAAGTTAGTTAGGCTAAAAATAGATTTAGCACGTCCTGGTCATTAATGAGAGGATCATTTTTAATTTGAGTTATAAATACTTCATCTTTCAAAGTATTGAGGGTTGTTGATCTTCACACCCTGAAGCTATCAGACTGTAATATTTTTGAAGAGATCTTCCATTTATACAAAGAGGCACTTTTACAGGATTCTTGCGTGTATTCACTGGTGATGTTTTTCTCTCTAAGTTGAATGTTATTCTCACTTTGTTATCACATTGTTTTCTAAATCTAATATTTAGAAGTAACGAATGTTCCAGGATTTATCTCGTATACCTTGTTTCTGACTCAAAGATTTTAGTGTTTTATGTTCTGGTTTTTTCAATAAAGAAATTCTTAACTGCTTCTTTGTTGAAATTATCTTTCTTGTCTTTTCTACTATTTATCATTTATGCTACTAAAGAATATAGTGACTATATTATCTCGCCCTATGAAAGTTTTCCTTTGCATTTCTGGTTCAGATTTCATACTTTATTTAAAACACATGCCCAATAGCCCAATGGATGTGTAGAGTGTCTCAACCAACTCGACAAACACTACGACAACAAAACCGACCTATTTATTTACCTATCCTAATATTTAAAATTTGAAACATAGCTAAATCATATAGAGAGATCCATGTCTGAAGTTGGAAGGGATAGATCCGAGCTTCAAAAGCAGTTGGATAAAGTTACCCTTTGTAGATTTCTTCTGCTTTCAACCTCTAGGAAATTTACCGAGTGCTAACAAGAACAACGTCCCATTTTCTATGTTACTAGGAAAACCATGGATTGAGAAAGATCAGACCCGAAGAAAAGAAAAGGAATATCTAAAAAAAAAAATAAAGAATTAAGAGACTTCATGGCTAACAGAATAGCACACTTACTGGAAGAACAAGAAAACCAATCGAAGCTACTAAGGACCAGAAACTTGGATGTCGAACTTGAAAGAACACAAGAAGATTAGAAACACCTATTTGTACAGAAGAGTAAAGCACCTACCCCAGACAAAGAAGAAGTATTTCCCTTGAACCTTAAGAAATGCCACCAACATCATGAAGCTACTATGCCAAGAGGAGATAAGAATCAGAATGGAAAGATGAATAATAAGACGCGGATCACAGGGAAGAAGGCTAGAAAGCTCAGCAAGAAGAAAGAAAAGTTGGATAAATTATAGGAAGTTCCAGAGAATAATTCGCAAAAGGAAGGTCTACAAAATTTGAACTTCGTCGAAATATAAAAGAAGCTCATATTGGAACTTTTCCATGGCAGAGTGATATGACCGTTGGAGGAATTATAACCATTAGATTGACATTCCCGAATGGTTAGAATAGCGTTTGTGATCATCAATCTCGCCATCGGACTATTGGGATTGTGCCATAACAGACATAACTACATTGATGATGGCCTCTTGTCCATTGGAGGGATCTGTTACATCGTTGTCTACTTATTTTGTCGAATTTTGCACCGAGAACACTTTCACAAATTGTATCCAAGTGAACAAGAGAACTCATTGTTACTGTGTTGTGCTTACTGAGACTTCACTACCTATTCTATTTCATTGAGAATTTGTTCATTGATTTGAGTTATCTAATCTCGAGCATGCATTTCGGACGAAGTCAGTGGCACAGAAAATTTTTTCGAAGAGTTTCTCATTGCACTTATGGATGAGAAGGTGATGTCCGCCAGAATTCAATCTTCATCGACGCGAGGAGTGAAAGCCTCCTCGTCGACCGCTCGTGGATCTAGACCATCCCAAGTTATGATCGAGAAAATAACCAAGCATTTATATGACTTGGAGAGTGAAAATTTAATCCCATCCATCCTACCCAACTACATCCCGCCTCTGGCCAGTGCGGTGAATCATGACAATGTCCCCAAGCACTTCGATTGCACCTTAGTTACTGCGTACCTGCCAAGGGGGATACACACAGGAAAGCCTTAGCCAACTAAGATCATGACACTAAATATAAATAGATTTAACCTAGGGTATTGTAATAACTTTAGCATGCTCTCCCCCCACAGGTATTTGACTAGGATGAAAGGGAATAAGTCAAGGATAATCCCCCAACCATGGACTATGGACCTCGTGTAGCCCACAATTCTGAACGTGATGAAAATACCTCATTTTGGAAGGCACTAGGAGGTTAGCGCATGTGTTAACCTCCTGTTGTCGAGCTTCCATGGTGGCTATTTTTGGCTAGACAGATGCATCACCGTCGATCCAGTGTTGATCCATAGGATCATTGGATTGAGCATGCAGAGACCAAACCCGCAAGAATTTTATCCAGGGAAGGCTGGATACCATGCCCTAGCGAAGAAGATTAAAGATACATATGATGATGTGGAGAAGGGGAAGCAAGGATACAAGGTAGCCTCCATCCAGAATGGCACATTGTGCCTTGCTTGATAGTGGATTGTTGGTAAGCTAGTCTGGAAGAATAGACCCATGTAGGTCATAGAATTTGTTGTTGACCTCACAGGGAAATGCATGGAGGGGCTACAAATGAACTGGGAAAAGTACTTAGTGAACTAGTTAGACCAAGACTGTCGCGAAGCTGAGGATCAGGGCTACGAATTCCATTTTAGTTGGCTACTGATCCTCATCGTGTTCATATCTTGGGAGATGCCAGAAGGTGTGACCTTCCCTGAAATAGAGCCATCTGAACCATTAGCTGCAAAGTTCACTTTTCTCTAGTATTCAAGCGATATGGGAAAAAAATGGCAATCAAACGTAGCGTTCCACACCCACTACCTACAGTTAAAGAGGGCTATTGAGGTTGTCCCTCGTATAACTCCGAACACCCTGCACAAGTTCAAGTTATTTGTAAAATTCCATGTAGAAAGACATTTTATCTACATCACTGTGTGTGGAGACAACCACAAATAAGTACTACAGAGTTATTACAAACTCACAGAGGAGGACCTAGAAGAAATAACTAAGGAATGGCCTGCAGAGCTCCTTATCCTTATTGACCCTGCAGAACTGCCTGATCCTGAACTAATCAGAAGCTTAGTAATCACTCGTGAAGGGAATGATACACCTAGAACTAGCAGAAGGAAGAAGACAAAAGAGGTCCAACAGCTTAGTAGTGCATAAGAAGAAACTGATTCAGAATCACCTAGAGGAGGAGGTGATGAAAAAGTAGACAAGCAAGAGAAGAATGGAAAATAAGATCAACAGAATCAAGGTGAAATAACACTACCACTAAATCCCCTTGATGATGTATATTCATCTAGGACCATCTCACAAAAGAAAGGTTTCTCCCATGAAACCCTCATTGCAAAAGAAGTCGAAATCTAGTAAGACCAAGCTGCAGACTATGCTCACATTTGATGACTTTGAATTCATCATCGTAGCTATATCAGATGCCTTGTTATATATTTTTTAGAGAAATGAAGCTAAGCAAGAGACCATGTATGAAAAAATTGAAGCAGAACTGCGAGGGGTACAACAAGCCCTTCACTCCAGCCACACATTGTCCACTGCACCCCTGGGATCAAAAGAAACATAGTTGGTATATGAGCCTACCCAACTCTGCAGACTAGCCGATGTGACCGAAGCTCGCCTTCACTGTGAACAAGAAGAAATAGAATAGGCCACAGTGGCCCTGAAACAATCCCAAGAGGAAGTGAAGGAGAAACATCGAGTTTCACAACAAGAGAAGGATGACATCCAAGAAAAGTTCAAAGAGGAGAAAGTGCAGATCTATCATGAGAAAGAACAATTGCTCATGAAGTAGGGTGGAGTAAAATAAGTAGTCAACAAATAACTTCTCTATGTGACAGGCTTATAACCAAAGGAGGAAGTTCTAGTGGAGAATCAAGTAGCACAAATTGATGAAGCCATCCAACAGTTTCAATAGAGAATAATAGATCTAGAGCTACAAACAGTACCAAGTACTCCATGGGATGTGCAGGACAAAAGAAAAACCACTGCTTGGAGTGCAATTGAGAGGATCAAAGCATTAGCTTTGGAATGTAAACAACTTAGTAGTAGAAGTGCACAGACTTATGAGTGACTTACTGAGGACCTTGAACTGAAGACACTGAAGTCACAACTCCAGGAGGAAAAGAAGCAAGCAACAACAATATAGGCATAGTTGAAGCTCCTGTCAGTAGTTGAAAGAATGAAAATATCCTAGGAACAAAGAACTGCTCAACAACAAGTCCATACCATACAGAGAAAATTCATGGAAGTGACTCAGAGGCTCCAACCAGTCCAAGATGAAGCTTGCCAACTATTTGAGGAGATTGAAGGTCGAGGAGTAGAGCTGGAACAAGTAGTCACTTTAGTAGAAGAAAACTTAGAAGGACCTATGAACAAGGAAATTATTCAAGAGTTTGCCAAGAAGGAGGCCTTGGTGAAGTAGCAGGTCGAAGCAGCTTGAGCCAGGCTTGATGCTTTTGAGGAAGAGATACCCAGATCAGAGTGACTCAGGATGAGTCATAGGTGAGTGTTGGGGGCATGTTGTCCCTTGACCATGTTTTGGAGATCCTTGGTCAGGTTTGAGGTATTTTTGGACTTTGATAGGTTTTCAAAGGTAAAGTGCAATTCGAAGCGGATATCGTGGGATCTTGGCCCCATTTTAGGGATTTTTGGGTTTTGGGCTTATGTAACAGGTATGGGGATGTCGGGTGATGGGTTTACCCATGCCTATGCCATTTTTTAATGTATAAATAGATGTATAGGAAATATAAGAGGGGACAATATAGACATCTGTGTGATGGGGTGCTAAGGGAAAGTGAAGGCCAATGTGCTAAGTGCAAGTGATAGTTGTAAATTCTTTATGCATATTGTATGAGACTTGCAAGGATAAGTGCAAGTGACTATAAGATACTATGTAAAGGATTTGTGATGTAACCTAGCTCAAGGAAGGAGGATCTAGCGAGGTGCATGCAGATCTCTTGTCCTATGTGAATTAGGACCTTGTGGCTCTGTGCATGTAGAAGATTGACATAAGAAACTAAAGAGGAGAAGAGTTGGTGGATGTATCCCCAAGCTCGGGGTGAACCACGTATATCATGTGTTATGTTTTCTTTGTGCATTATGGTTGTTTTATGGTTCATATGATTAATTCTTAGTGCAATGATGTATGCTTAGATGAATATGATATCTTAGTTCCTAATGATGTGAATAAGATGCTAGATCTGATCTATGTTGATGTGCTTAGTGCTTGAATGTGTTGAATATTGTTGAATACTGCGCTGCGCTATAATTAGGGTTTATCTGCACTATAGACAAAGGATAAGTAATAATGTATGACAACCTCTAAGTTCTATGTTAAGGTGTTGTAATCACATATCTATGTCCCAACTAAGGTTGCAGACACTGGAATCCTGCAACCTCCCCTGCCTCTACCTCGGGTGAGACTTTATCTACTTCGTAGGTGTTTCCGAAAGGGCCAGTAGTTAGGGCCAAAAGCATTGAACCCTGGGTCTTCCCTTGTGCCAACACATGGTAGAGGAGTACACCTGTATTGTGAGGAATGATGTTTTTGACATAGTTTCAAGACTGAATGGAAAGTCAACTGTGAGTTCCAAGTGGATATACAAGATCAAGCATGTTGTAGATGGTATCATAGAAAAGTTCAAGGTGAGGATTCTAGTGAGAGGGTTATTATCCTAGAAAGAGAGAGTGGACTATGAGGTGACATTTTATCCAATCATTAGGTATTCTTCTATTCGAGTTGTTATTTCTATTGCTTCAGTTATGAGGTGGAGGATACATCATATGGATGTGAAAACATCGTTCCTCAATGGGATCATCGAGGAGGATGTATACATAGAGAAACCTCAAGGATTTGAGTTACATGGGAGGGAGTCTCATGTGTGTAGGATTGAGAAAGAATTTTATGGACTCAAATAGGAACCCAGGGCATGGTATTCTAGGATCGATGGATACTTGCATAGTATGGGATTCACCAAGAGTGAGGTGGATCCTAACTTGTACTTAATACTTATTGGAGAGGATCCTCTCATATTGGTTCAGTATGTTGATTATTTATTTCTCATAGGTAGAGGAGCTTAATAAAGGGTGAAAATCATATTTAGCTAGTGAATTTGAGATGAAGGACATTGGTTTGATGCATTATTTCTTTGGGTTAGGGGTATGATAGGTATTGGGAGATATCTTCCTTGGAAAAGGGAAGTATACAATAGACATCTTGAGGATATTCAGGATGGAGGAGTGTAAATCAATGGCTACACCTATGATTACCAATATAAATAATGTGATCACTTCATATTTAGAGTTGGTAGATCCCAGGATATACAGGAAGTTGATAGGGTCCTTGATGCAGGTACATTGGATTTCCACAAAGTATGTTCTCATGTACTTGAGAGGTACAGTGGAGTATGCATTGATATATCTTGGAGAAGATGGAGTAGAGTTGCAGGGATATACTGACTCAGATTGGGCAGGAAGTGCAGTAGACAAAAAGAGCACCTAGAGGTGCTACTTTGGATTGGGATCAACAACGATTACTTGGTTCGAAAGGAATAAGACTTTTGTAGAAATCATTTCAACAGAGGTAGAGTATATGGTAGATATTATGGCTAGCTATGAAGCCATTTGTATTTGAAAATTTCTTACATGTTTATTTGGTTAGGATTTGGCGCCTACGATGATATACTGCAATAATAAAAGTTGTATCAAAATATATAAGAATCCAATATTCAATGACAGGTCCAATCATATTTATATGATCAAGGTGGATATATGTGGCCACCCACCTATTCCATTGGCTCAAAGACCAATTTCCATTTTGGTAGGTTTTTTTCTAGTTTTTCAAGTCCTAAACTTTTGGGGCCGTTTTGAGGCCCTAAACAACGTTTTTTGGGCCTGCCACAGTCACACTAAAGGATTTAGACAATTTGTGATGGAGACATGTGTATTCCTTAGATAGTTTTTTCCAATGAGCTATCGTGTGCCTAAAATAGAGATCATATGCAAAATTTACGACCCCAGGAAGTTGATGTACCAACTTACTCCATCGTGGCCCACATGAATTTTGGCACTTCATCTCCTAGGGTTACATTTTTGGATTTTTTCATTTATTATTTATGTTAAAAAGGAGATTGGATGTACCAAATTACCCCATTGGGGCCAACATCACTTTTGGCGCTTCATCTCCTAGGGTTACGTTTTTCGATTTCTCATTTATGATTTATGTTAAAAAATCCTTTGGAGAATCATTGCAATTGATATCCACATAGATCATGAGATCATCTATCACTTCATTCAGAATAGGATCTAAAATGGAGCATTGAAGCTCCAATATATTTCCATAGATGAGAAGGTTGCAAACATTCTGACCAAGCCCTTGGAGAAAGGGAAGTTTGTGTTCTTCAGAGACAGACTTGGAGTGGTGCAAAATACCTTGCTCGGTAAGAGGGAGTGTTGATTTTAGTGGTAACATCGAACATGTATTTCCACACAAGTCTATGTGTCTACACATGTGGAAATTTTCCAAAGCCTTCTACTCTTGAATTTACTTTAATTAAAGGAATTATTTTAGTAAATTTATTATTTTAATTAATTATGTAATTAGTTAATTGAGTTATTTTAGAGAATGCTAAAATTTAACATGCATGCAATCTTAGCATGTGATTATAAATCTCAAGTGAGATTAGAAATAGATTATAACTTGTGATTATAAAATAAAGGCTAGAGGGAAGGAGAAATACACTTGAAAAACACAAGGAGACTTTATAATTTATAGCTTGGATCAAGAAGGACTTTGACTCAAGGAGATCTTAGATATGGAAGGAGAAGGAATTCCATCTAGAGATCAAGTCAAGAAGAAGAGATAACATAAGATTATGCAGGTGGGGTTCATCATAAGGAATCCATAAGAGAGTGTCATATTGTACAGAGCTTGGTGTACATGTTTTCCATATGAATACGTTCTTCCCAATGTAGACATATGTGTATATACACAATTCACAATAAGGTGAATCACATATGCCTTGAAAAGCATGCTAGAACTAGTCGTACGATAGGTCATACCTTGCCAGGTTAGTCTACAGTTTTATTTCTCTTAGTGGGCCATTATCCCTATTACAAGAGCCCTAATTTTAGAATAATAAAATCATTCTCAGCACTGGTTTTCCCTCTAGGATTTTTCCATATTTTTCTACCCAAAAAATTGGTGTTTACATGTGCTTGATTTGGTTTTCTTCTTTATTCTTCCGCTGCATGTTTAGTTGATTACTCGGTTGCTATTTTAGTAGATAAAATGATTTTATTTTGAGATAACTATTGGGCATTGAGTAGGAGAAATTTTAACAATGATCCCGTCAATGGGTTATATTTGAAGAGGTTTTACCCTTAGGTAGCCACCCTATTTTGAGAAATCGCTATGTGCATATATTTTATTTTGTAAAAAGTTCATATATTTTTTAATCTCTTTTACACACCTCAAATGTTTCCATATTTATGATCAATTTCCATTGTTTCTTTACGATATGAATCATTCTCTGGCATATCACATCATTTTGTTCGACAGTGCTAATAGATGGAATCATAACCTTACTTTGATGGCTTGGGCCATATATTCACCTAGTCATAAATTAATCCACTACAATGGCGTGTTCCTAGGTATAGATAAAAATAACTAAGTAGAATGTGTTGTCACGATTAACCTTTTGGTTAATGCTTCTCACCTCCACATTCGCCACTTCAACATATTATCGAATTCCTAGTTGGTTGTCCTGTATTTGAATAATGTCTACATTGTTCATGACCCTTTCTTGTTTATAAATTACATTCAA
This sequence comes from Picea engelmannii, assembly GCA_009831015.1. Taxonomy (NCBI): domain Eukaryota; kingdom Viridiplantae; phylum Streptophyta; class Pinopsida; order Pinales; family Pinaceae; genus Picea; species Picea engelmannii. The sequence goes on along the minus strand of ML777329.1, from coordinate 170,977 downwards.
GTTAAACTTATATAAAGGAATTTTGAATCCATTACATTCACACATATTCCTAGAAGTGAAAACCAAGTTGCAGACTGCATTGCATATGAAATTTTAGATTAGAACTTATCACATTAGTCAAAGTATCATTTATCATGATTTATCTAAAAAATATCAATATATATATATATATATTGTTGATTAAGGTTGGTTGTCATTGATGTCAACCCTTGAAGAAAGCCCCATAGCAAAAGGTTTTGGGTAATGGAACCAAGATTGTTTGATATAAATATGACTCATTATTGTTTTTTCATGGTTGATAAGAAGTAAATATTGATAAACTCCAAAGTGGTCCCCTTATGGTGAAATCCCTCGCGGGAAGACGCTTTGCGGAGTAAGAGAACCCATGCTTAATTTTGGAATAATGAGATGAAGGAAAGTGAATTTTTTAGGGAAAATATCCTATATGGATAGTTCTTGTCATTCCATTTTCGGTGGTATGTGGAACATCACATAACTCCTCACAATTAGAGAGTTATGGCCATGAGAAGTTGGAGACCCCAAGTTTGGGTAATGGACCCAAGTTTGTTTGATGGATAACGGTATGAGTTATGATATATTTTCAGATAATACTATTCTATATGGATAGTACATGTCATTCCATTTCTTTTGGTATGTGGAATGTCACATAATGCCTCACAGTTTGAGAGTTATGGCCTTACGAAGTTGGAGGACCCTCATATGTCATCTAGAAGCCCCAAAAGGTCAAAGTAGTCAAAGTGGTTTAAGAGATTTTATAAGGTAAATAATGAAGTGAAGTGATGAGTGTATTATAATTCAAAGTGAATACAAAATAAATTGTTTAAATAATAAATTTAATGGATAAATTAGAAGTTGGTTAACCCTAAAATTAGGAAAGTGGGCCAAGTGACCTAGAAGTTGTTTTTAAGGAAGCTACTTGGAGAGTATAAATAAGAGGAAAGACTCTCTCATTTTAGACACACTTGAGCATATTGAATATCTATAGGAATATGAGGTAATCAAGGATATATAATCCAAATTTGTGAGGGGAGGTGAAGAAAATAAGGCCGAAATGCAAGGAAGGATAAATTCTTTTGATGGTGCTTTCTAAGGTATGTTATTTACAGGTCATCTCACCATTTTCCTATAAAAAAAATTCTATAATGATTCATATCGTGACATTGATATGTCAATGATAAAACATATCCAATTATATTTGGTAAAAAATGCATCTTGTGGTTCATTGTATTTTGGGAGTTACACTCCGTGGAAAATAGGGTTTGTGGCTAGTCCTGAAACTAGTCAAAAACAAGTGTTTCGGGTAAAAAAGTCATAAATTCTTCATAACAGATCCATATTCAGTAAAACAAATTTTTTTAGTTAGGATAAAGTCTCTAGTAGGCTGTGTAATATTTTCATATCAATTCAATAAGTATTCCGTGTGGGGCATGCTCTACAAGGCCACTCTCTAGAATAAGCTAGAATTCAACAAGGTATGCCATTTTTTCTATAATGCCTTTTATGAGAGGTTCCAAGTAGTGAAACCTGGAGGAATTGCATAAAACACACTGAATAAAATTGTGTATCAGTTTCATATCTTTATACATTACAGGTACAATGTTATGATTACTTCAAGTTAGGGTTGTTGACTAATCCAAAACTAGGCATGTGAGACTAAAGAAAACTTTGATGAAAATGATAGTGTCTTGTTGTTAAAGTTAAGGAAGGTTTGCAGGAATGTGATCATATAAATTAGGACTATTATAGAGCTACAAATCATATTTGGATGATGAAATTGATGAGGGATTTTGGTTGAGGTACATGTTGAGTGCATGGTTGAGACAAGTAGTTGATGAGTTGGCACATACATGAGGTGTATAGTTGATGATGTTGATACATATTGATGAGTCATAGTTTATGAGTAGTTGACACATGATTGGTACATACTTGGTACATGGTTGAATTCACTTGTTTATGGTACATTTTGATTGCAGGTTGGTGTATGGTTGATTCACTTGTTTATGGTACATGTTGATTACAGGTTGAGGTACATGTTGAGTGCATGGTTGAGACAAGTAGTTGATGAGTTTGCACATACATGAGGTGTATAGTTGATGATGTTGGTACATATTGATGAGTCATAGTTGATGAGTAGTTGAAACATGATTGGTACATACTTGGTACATGGTTGAATTCACTTGTTTATGGTACATTTTGATTACAGGTTGGTGTATGGTTGATGCACTTGTTTATGGTACATGTTGATTACAGGTTGAGGTACAAGTTGATGCATGGTTGATGCATGGTTTAGATTTACCGGTACAAGTTTACAGTGGTATATCTCACAGTGATAGTGTGATAGTGGTTCCATCATTCTACTTCTACTTCAGGGTGGTTGGACAAGGACAGGATGGGTGGTTGTAGCCACCTTCCAGTTGTAGCCAGAGAACATAGGGGGTTGTAGCCTCCTTCTGGTTGTAACTAGAGAATTGGGGAGTTGGAGCTTCCTTCAAGTTTTAGCCTGAGAAAATAGGGGTTTAGAGCCTCCTTCTAGTTGCAACATAAAAACAAAGGAACTTGGTGCTTCCATTGAATGTAATTCTTCAATACATATAAGAAAAGGAATTATGTGATTTTCTCCCGATTTGGATTTCCACGTAAAACACTGGTGTACTTTGTATCTGTATGATTGTTCATTTTTTCATTGCTTATTTACTCCACAGTTATTGGATGATAATGCTTCATTGATACAACACTTGGATTATATGGTTAAAAAGGATTAAATTTCTCTATTACTAATTTACCCCTCCTCTCAGTAATCCAACAATTGGTATCAGAGACGGTTCCTTAAGGAAACGGTTTAACCACTGGAAGGAGATCATGGATTATTCTGAGAATGGAGTACCAATGTTTAATGGTTAGAATGGTTTTAAGTACGAGATGTGGATCATAAGGATGGAAGTATTTTTAGAGGCATAGGGACATTATATTTTACTATCAGTTGTTATAGGATATGATAGTTCAAAAAGGGCAAAGACCGCAACCAAGAAGAAATTGAGAAAAAATAACAAAATAGCAATGGATTTCATCTGGGAAGGATTACCTAATTTGGTAAGAGAAAAGGTTGGTAAATGTTCATCATCAAAATAAATTTGGGATAATTTACATGACATATATTCTTCACCCATCACAAATTCAGAAAATGTCAAAGAAGATGCAGATACAAATCAAGAAGAATTATGTTCACCATGTCAAGAAGATTCAGAAGATGAAGAGTACATAATCACCAGAGGTATGTTGTTTTGTGTTAATTGTGAAAAACATGGAAATCTTGAAATAGAAAGCCATGAAGGAAATGGGACAGGAAAAATAATTGAAAAGGAAGACAATTATGAAGAAGAATTGATTACTGCTTTATATGAACTAAGATAAGAAAACAATTCACTCAATAAAGAATTGATGAAACAAAAGGAAAGTGTTCACATTTTTGAAGAAGCCCAATAGGTCATCGCGAACTTAATTACTCAGCTAGAAGAAGCCAGAAAGATCGAAGAAAATCTTGAATATCAAAAGTAGTGTTTGGAAACCAACATAGCAACACAAAAGGAAGAAGCAGAAATGAGAGAGAAGATACTGATAGATCATCTTAAGGAAAGAACTAATGATCTAAACCATCTTGAGGCAGAGTTTGGTCAAGAAGAGAAAGGACTTGTGTAACACCCTGTTTCCCCCAGTTTGTAAAAATAACTGGACTGGCCAAGAACTGTGGCAAACTCATAAATGTGAATATGTGATGTAAATGGACCTTGTGGAAAAGGTCAATAAATGTGAATAACATTATGAATTTATATTGCAGGACTGCTGAGAGGGGATGTGCAGAAAAAGAGACCACGATGGCAGTGGAAGGCACCTGGAAAGGTGGCGTTAACTTCCACTGAGAATTAATACCGTATTTGGACTCCACTGGCCCGGAGAACCAAAAGCAGCTCGTTGGCCCCGAATTAAATGTCTCGCAGGCTGGTAGGTAGATGGTTTAATGAGGGATGGGAGGTGAACCTCCCATTCGTAGAGCCGTCAAACCTGATCAGTGCAAGGGTAATCGCACCACACGCAACCTCACAANNNAGTGAGTGATAGTAGAGAGGAAGGATTGCAACCTTTGCTCCTGGTCACTGGAAAATAGAGACGTAGTCTCACAACATTGTGGTCTCAGTTGGGAGGTGGCTAGTGGTAAATCTGCTGGGAGTCGCTAAGCCTACGTTTGGGTGGAAACAAGCACCCCTCTCAGTAGTTTTTTGACCCCTAGTGTTATTTCTGATAAGTGTTTTTCCCTTGGCATCTTGAAATATATATATATATGTGTGTGTGTGTGTTTATTCTGATAATGATGCTCATAAGCTGTGAAACTGTGAATGATTTCATTATAAGAATGATTGTATGGTGTTTTTATTAGTACTAGTAGTTGTATATTTATATGGAAAGACTACATATGATTTATGTCTTCATGAATTCGTTATTTGTGTGCGTACTGATCAAATTCCGACTTCACGTCTGGTTCTCGACAGGACGACACCCTTACATACCTCAGGTAGTACCCCGAGTAAATCTCCCCATAGAAATACCTTTCTTGAAAAGCCCATCAAGAACCGAGAAGGCAGTTGTGAAGGCATAAGGCCTTAGTGACCCTACATGAGGAGGAATGATCCTTTTGAAAACTGAGATGACAACATAAGGATGGAGTAACGAATCGACGGATGAGATCGCATTGGGAAAACTGTGGTCACTCATGACCGTTATATTTGGTAAGAGGAAGCTAGAAAGTTAAATACCTTATCCCTGATAGGTGTTGACCAATGGATGAGATTCCGTCAGGAAATCTGCAGACACACCCGACTGTTGGATTGGTAGGAGAAGGTAAGGTGTTAAAATGCCTTACCCCTTTGTTTTTTGTGTCTTCGTGGGCAGTGAGGAATTTGGGATCGTAGATCTCCAAGGTCCATGAGAGAATCTGGACCGTGGATCTTTTCCACGTCCAAGGAGTCTTGAAAGAATGCATGGGTAGGAACCGATCTGAGTCGTCAAATCTCGGCTAGAAAATCCAACAGTCGTTGGATCTATCCGGAGTTACCCGAGGGTTAAAAACCCCCGTGAATCAGGATTTTCCATGATGAAAACCCCAAAATAGATCTAATCCATCCAACTAATGAAGGCCACGTGTCTAGAGATTCCCCATTTCAGGAAATTGGGAATCGCGGAATCGGGATTTCTGTTGACAAGAGTTCATGATTTTCCATGATGAAAACCCTGGGATAGATCTAAGCCGTCTGATTGATGGAGGCCATGCGTCAAGAGATATCCCATTTTAGGAAATCTAGAATCATGAGATCGGGAGTCCTGGAGACAAGGGGTCAGGACTTTCCTGGGTGGAAATCCCGGAGCAGTTGTGGACCGTCCAATTTAAGGAGGTGACGTGTTGAGAGATTACCCATTTTGAGAAATCGGGGATCGGGGATTTAGGAGTTCCGTTGAAAAAAAACTCGAGCTCTTGCCTTGACAAATCCTGATCCATAATGACGGGACACTAACATGTGGTTAAGTCTCGATGGACGGACAAGATTCCTTCAGGAAATCTCAGGGTTCGTAACGATCGTCCGATGTGAGGTAGAGATGCCAGTTTTACGATGGGGTGTGAGTGCACATTAGGGTAAGTAGCGAACAAATATGGATGGACAGAGTCCACCTACCCAGATCTATGGCTGAGGATGCATTCCGGAGCCCCCTTGCCATTCTGCCTTTAATGTGGGGGGGGTTTGGAATTGGACGCACAACTCTGGAAGGATCGAGATTAATTCATCATGATCAACGACGCTCAGGTGGATTCCAGATGCCCCTTTCCATTTTGCCTTTAATGGGGGACGGGGGGTCCGGAATAGTGTGGCATGTGAAGTGGGGCCCCTCCTATCATGTCAATCACCATGTCGTGTTTCCCTCACTGCCACCTGTGTTCCACTTAACCATGCAATGGAGCCATTTCTCATTGGCTATTCTCTAGCCCTGTTGGTATTTGTTCCTATTAGCCAATTGCTAACCATGTAGGGATTCGTCCCATTAGCCGATCGCTAGCTCTGTCAGGGTTCGGCGATTGCCAAGTCAAACGACTCAACATCACTGTAGCGCCGAGGCACGAAAAATAAAATAAGTACTGTGTTTATTCGGACTATGATCATGACTCGCGACCACTTGGGAGTGGGGAGAGAGAAAGAGCCAGCTTACGCTGGTCCTCCATGGATGTTTAGGGCTTCTGATTTGGCAGAAGACCAGAAAAATCCGAATTAGGTAGTGGGTATGTGACAAAGTGGCATCAGAGCATGGTTACAACACTTGGTTTGATTGGGCTCATGAACAAGTCATGCATAAGCTCTGTTTGAAGTAATCCTATGAAGAGAAACCCCGTAACGTAACTCTCTTGTCCAGGATTGAGAAAAAAAAACTTGGAAACGAGAACCCGACTATGTATGCATGTGAAAGAATTATAAATTATGCGTAGATTATAAAAATATATCTAACTCTTGACTAACAATCAGTGTTTGTCTTTTCACCTAAGCGAATGATCAGCCGCAGGAATTTACAGATGCAGAGAATGGTGACTCACCAAGAGATGGGAGAAGGCTCCCACAATAGAGATGAAGAGTCTGATGAAAGAAGAGTGATATGAACCCCTCTAGACCTAACCGAGATTATGAAAAGTCTCATGGTTGAGTTGCAAAGATGCAAGGTAGACAATGAAAGGATGATGAAAGAACAAGAAAAGAAAACTAAAATTAATGCAGTGTTACTGTAGAGTTTATCCGACCTATATTGACAAATGTAGCAGGAACCCGAAGTGCAGAAAGATGGTCGTATCAGTGGCCATAATGAGAGGAACACCTCAAGAAAGGTCCACCCTAGAGGTAAAGGACCCATGCCGGATGATTCCACTGAGAAGGAAGCTAGCGATTCGGAAAGCTCTTCCAACAGTAGGACCAGTTCCTATTCTTGAAGAAAATAGAAGAAGTAAAAGACTTCCAAGAGTCATAAATTTGAGGAATTCAGAAAGTCCAAACCTCCCTCCTTCGACGGTGAGATAAAGAAAGGAGAGGAAGCCGAGGCCTGGCTACTTGGACTGAAGAAATATTTTAGAGTCCATGATTTTTCAAAGAATTTGAAGGTCCGAGTGGACACTTTCAATCTGAATGGAAAGGCTTCCATCTGGTGGGAATACCTTAAGAATATGAAAGGGGTCCGCGAGGAGGACCTGTCTTGGAAACGGTTTGAGAAGTAATTGCGGAAGAAGTATTTGTCAGAAAGATATTTCGATGAGAAGGCTAAAGATTTTTATGAACTCAAACTAGGACAACTTACTATAGAGGAATATGTCAACAAATTCCTCCACTTATTGAGATATGTACCCTACATCGAAGTAGAGAAGGTGAAGGCGCAACGCTTCATCAGTGGGCTACCCAAGGAATACCAGAACCGAATTGAATTCGATGAGCCAAAGACCTTAGAAGACACTATTTGAAAGGCAACATATTTTCATGAACAATATGGACATCGGGCAGAGTCTCATGGAGACTGGAGACAGAAGAGTGGTTCGAGATTTTAGAAAAAGGGGATCAAATCCTCAGGATTTAAGAGCTACAAGAAGAACCCCATAATGAACTTTCCAACCCAGAGTGTGCTCCAGTAGAACTTTCCATCATCATATGGAAATAAAACTTCTGGACCTATACCAGTAAAGACTAATAACCCAAAGAGAGAACCTCTGAAATGTTGGGGTTGCAGGGAAGAGCATCTCTTGAGAGACTGTCCACACCGACAATATAAAATTCGGAAAGTTTATAACATTCAGGAAGTGACCACAGTCAATGATGTGGCAAGGAGTGTGCCGCAGATTTATGCAGCCTTGGATAATAACCAAGCTGACCACCAAGCTTCAGTGGTGGAAATAGAAGGTATGATCTTCAACCATCTGGTGTCTATTTTGATTGACCCTGGTTCAAATTTGAGTTATATAGCCCCTAAAGCTATTGATAAGTGTAAGCTATATCCATGAAAACAAACTAAGCCTTGGTTGGTACAATTAGCCACTGACACCAAAAGAAAGGTGGTAGAGGTCATACCAGCCTGCCAGTTAATGTTGGGTGAATTCCCCACCCAAGCAACCCTTAATGTATTACCCCTGGGATCATACGATTTGATGATTGGTATGGACTGGTTGTCCTCCCATAAAGCCAAATTGGATGGTTACCATAAAACCTTAGAAATTTTGAGCAAAGAAGGAAAAAGGATAACCCTCCAAGGGATTCGAAAACCGGTCTCAGTGAGACAAATATCAGCCCTGCAAATGAGAAAGTATTGTCGAAAGGGATGTCCCCTATATGCAATATAGGTGTTGAAAACAATTGAAGGTGCTAAACCAAGCCCTGATGATCACCCTATCCTGAGAGAATATAGAGATGTGTTTTCGAAAGAGGTATCGGGTCTACCTCCGAGAAGAGACATTGACTTCTCGATAGAGCTCGCACCAGGAGTGGTGCCGGTGTCTAGGACACCCTACCGGATGAGCACACCTGAGTTAGTTGAACTCAAATTGCAATTGAAAGAAATTATAGATAAGGGTTTTATTCGACCTAGCGTGTCCCCGTGGGGAGCACCAGTCATGTTTGTGAAAAAGAAGGATGGCACCCTTAGACTGTGTATTGATTATAGACAACTCAATAAAGTAACCATAAATAACAAGTACCCCTTGCCCAGGATCGATGATCTATTCAATCAGTTGGGAGGCACGTCTATTTTCTCAAAGTTTGAATTGAGGTTGGGATACCATCAAGTTCGAATCAAGGGTGAAGACATCCATAAAACAACTTTTCAGACATGGTATGGTGATTATGAGTTTGGGGTAGTACCATTCGGGTTAACCAATGCCCCTGCCACTTTCATGTGCTTAATGAACAATGTACTCAGTAAATTTTTGGATAAATTTGTACTAGTCTTCATTGATGACATATTAATCTACTCTAAGAATAGAGAAGAACATGAAGAGCATCTCAGACTTGTGCTACAAGTTCTAAGAGAGCATCAACTCTATGCTAAATTCATCAAATGTGACTTCTTTCAGAAGCAAATACATTAATTGGGACATGTTCTATCTGAGGAAGGGGTAGCAGTAGATCCTAACAAGATCAGGTCTATCATGGAATGGCCTACCCCAAAGGATGTCTCAGACATCAGATCCTTTATGGGTTTGGCAGGATACTATAGGAGATTTATAAAAGGATTCTCCAAGATTGGTTGTCCAATCACTGCCCTCCAGAAGAAGGGGACAAAATTCCTGTGGACACAGCAATGTGAAGAAAGATTTCAAACCTTGAAACATCTACTAACCCATGCACCCATGTTGAAAATCACTGACCGAGAAGTTGACTTCCTTGTGTGCACAGATGCCTGTAAGGAAGGGCTCGGAGGAGTCCTTATGAAGGAAGGAAAGGTGATCTACTATGAATCCCGAAAATTGAATGAACATGAGGTCAACTATGTGACTCATGATCTAGAGCTGGCTACCATAGTGCATGCCTTAAAAATGTGGAGGCATTACCTCTTGGGAAGAAAAATTGTACTTATGACAGATCACTGTGGATTACGGTGTTTGTTCGACCAACCAAAGATCAATGCTAGACAAGCTAGATGGATGGCCCTCCTTAGCGAATTTTATTTTGAAATCAAACACATCAAAGGGAAGGAAAATAGGGTGGCCGATGCCCTTAGCAGAAGCATGAAAACAATTCACTTGGCAGTGGTGAGTACCTGCGAAACAGATGTCAAAAACAAAGTCAGAAATGCACAAGAAACAGATTCCTTCGTTCAGACTGTGACCCTCTACCTACAACAAGAACCTGCTAGAGTAAAATATGAAGGCTACTAGATGACCGAAGGAGGACTTATCACTTACAGAGATAGATTGTACATTCCAAATGGTGATGACTTGAAGAGGTTCATTATGGATGAACTACATAAAAGACCATACATTGGTCACCCAGGATACCAGAAAATGATCACTGCCACTCAGAAACAATTTTATTGGCTTGGATTGAAGAAATACATAGCCAAATATTTGGCCCAATGCATAGAATGCCAATGGGTTAAAGCAAAAGATCGAATCCCAGCAGGACTATTACACCCTTTACCCTTCCCATAATGGAAATGGGAAACCATCTCCATGGATTTTATCACTGGATTACCAACTTCAACCAAACAGAATGATGCCATTATGGTGGTGGTGGATAAACTAAGCAAGTCCTCTCATTTCATCTTCGTCAAATCAACCTACAAGGCAATAGATATTTCCCAGATATTCATGAAAGAGATATTCCGACTGCATGGTATGCCAAGAGAAATAATATATGACAGAGACACAAAATTTACTTCCAATTTTTGGAAATAACTGATGGCTGGTTTGGAGACCAAATTGTTGTTTAGCATCCCCTATCACCCTCAAACCGACGGACAGACAGAAAAAGTGAATTAGATATTAGAGGATATGTTAAGAATGCATGTAATGCATCAACCGAGGAAATGGGAAGACCTCCTACCATTGGTTTAATTCGCCTACAACAACGGCTACCAAGCATCCTTAAAGATGAGTCCCTTCGAGGTCCTCTATGGTAGACCGTGTAATACTCAAGTTAGCTGGAGTAATCCTGTAAATAGAATTTATTTTGGACCCGACATGTTGAAAGAAATGGAACAACAAGTGACTCAGATAAAACAAATTCTGAAGGTCGCTCAGAACCGACAGAAAAGTTATGCTGATCAAAAGAGAACTCCAAGAGAGTTCAAAATGAGAGACCATGTATATCTCAGAATTAAGCCCAGAAGGAGTTCCCTGAGAATGGGAGCTTGTGCCAAGTTGGTACCCTAGTATTGTGGACCCTTTGAGGTTCTAGATAGAGTGGGACCCATAGCCTATCGGCTAGCACTTCCTCCCATAGTAAAAGCACATAATGTTTTCCATGTTTCATTATTGAAGAAATATGTACATGATGCTAATCATATAATTGACTGGTCTGTGATCCAGGTGGAACCGGAGGGAGAATTTCTACCAGAACCCCAATGCATACTGGACAGAAAGGAAACCCTGCTCCGGAATAGAACCATTGCACAAGTCAAGGTGCAGTGGAAACATTTTGGCCCACATGAGGCTACATGGGAAATGGAGGATGCCATGAGACATGCATATCCAATTTTGTTTACTTCTATACATGCAATTCATGTTAGTAGATAAGAACATCGAGGACGATGTTCCTTTTAAGGGGGAGGGAATTTTAACACCCTGCTTCCCCCAGTTTGTAAAAATAACTGGACTGGCCAAGAACTGTGGCAAACTCATAAATATGAATATGTGATGTAAATGGACCTTATGGAAAAGGTCAATAAATGTGAATAACATTATGAATTTATTTTGCAGGACTGCTGAGAGGGGATGTGCAGAAAAAGAGACCATGATGGCGATGGAAGGCACTTGGAAAGGTGGTGTTAACTTCCACCGAGAATTAATACCATATTTGGACTCCACTGGCTCAGAGAACCAAAAGCGGCTCACTGGCCCCGAATTAAATGTCTCGTAGGCTAGTAGGTAGATGGTTTAATGAGGGATGGGAGGTGAACCTCTCATCCGTAGAGCCATCAGACCCAATCAATGCGAGGGTAATCGCGCCACATGCAACCTCGCAAGAGGATAAGGCATGGGGTAGAAGNTTGGGGGGGGGGGGAAGACGCGAGGGGAGATCTCTGGCAATATGCAGAGTGAGTGATAACAAAGAGGAAGGATTGCAACCTTCGCTCCTGGTCACTGGAAAATAGAGACGTAGTCTCACAACATCGTGGTCTCAGCTTGGGGGTGGCTATTGGTAAATTCGTTGGGAGTCGCTAAGCCTATGGTTGGGTGGAAATGAGAACCCCTCTCAGCAGTTGCTTGACCCCTGGTGTTATTTCTGATAAGTGTTTTGCCCCTGGAATCTTGAAATATATATATATGTTTATTCTGATAATTATGCTCATAAGTTGTGAAACTGTGAATGATTTCATTATAAGAATGACTGTATGGTGTTTTGATTAGTACTAGTAGTTGTATATTTATATGGAAAGACTATGTATGATTTATGTCTTCATGAATTCGTTATTTATGTGCGTACTGATCAAATTCTGACTTCACATCTGGTTCTCGGGAGGACGACACCCTTACATACCTCAGGTAGTACCCCGAGTAAATCTCCCCATAGAAATACCTTCCTTGAAAAGCCCATCAAGAACCGAGAAGGCGATTGTGAAGGCATAAGGCCTTAGTGACCCTGCATGAGGAGGAACGATCCTCTTGAAAACCGAGATGACAACATAAGGATGGAGTAACGAATCGACGGATGAGATCCCGTCAGGAAAACTGTGGTCACTCATGACCATTAGATTTGGTAAGAGGAAGCTGGAAAGTTAAATACCTTATCCCTGATAGGTGTTGACCGATGGATGAGATTCCGTCGGGAAATCTGCGGACAGACCCAACTATTGGATTGGTAGGAGAAGGTAAGGTGTTAAAATGCCTTACCCCTTTGTTTTTTGTGTCTTCATGGGCAGCAAGGAATTTTGGATTGTAGATCTCCAAGGTCCATGAGAGTATCTGGACTATGGATCTTTTCCACGTCCAAGGAGTCATGGAAGAATGCATGGGTAGGAACCGATCCGAGTCGTCAGATCTCGGTTGGAAAATCCGACATCTATTGGATCTATCTGGAGTTACCCAAGGGTTAAAAACCTCCTTGAATTGGGATTTTCCATGATGAAAAACCCAGAATAGATTTGAGTCATTTGACTGACGGAGGCCACATGTCCAGAGATTCCCCATTTCGGGAAATCAGGAATCGCAAAATCGAGATTACTGCTGAAAAGAGTTCAGGATTTTCCATGATGAAAACCCCAGGATAGATCTGAGCCATCTGATTGACGGAGGCCACGCGTCAAGAGATCTCCCATTTCGAGAAATTGGGAATCGTGAGATCAGGAGTCCTGGCGACAAGGGGTTGGGACTTTCCTGGGTGGAAATCTCGGAGCAGTTGTGGACTGTCTGATTTAAGGAGGTGACGTGTTGAGAGATTACCCATTTCAGGAAATTGGGGATCGTGGATTTGGGAGTTCTGTTGACAAAAAACTTAGGCTCTTTCCTTGACAAATCCCGATCCATAATGTCAGGACACTATCATGTGGTTAGGTCCTGATGGATGGACAAGATTCCTTCGGGAAATCTCAGGGTCCGTAACGACCATCCGATGTGAGGTAGAGATGCCAGTTTTACACTGGGGTGTGAGTGCGCATTAGGGTAAGTAGCGAATAGATTTGGATGGCCAGAGTCCACCCCCCCAGATCTACAACTAAGGATGCATTCTGGATCCCCCTTGCCATTATGCCTTTAATGGGGGGGTGGGATCCGGAATTGGATGCGCAACTCTCGAACGGTCGAGATTAATTCATCATGATCAACGACGCTCAGGAGGATTCTGGAGCCCCCTTTCCATTCTTCCTTTAATGGGGGGGGGGGGTCCGGAATAGTGTGGCATGTGAAGTGGGGCCCCTCCTATCATGTCAACCACCATGTCATGTTTCCCTCACTTCCACCTGTGTTCCACTTAACCGTGCAACGAGGCCATTTCTCATTGGTTGTTCTATGGCCCTGTTGGGATTTGGTCCTATTATCCAATTGCTAACCCTATAGGGATTCGCCCCATTGGCCGATCGCTAGCCCTGTCAAGGTTCGACGGTTGCCAAGTCAAACGACTAGACATCACTGTACCACCGAGGCGCGAAAAATAAAAGAAGTATTATGTTTATTCGGACTATGATCATGACCTAAGACCACCTGGGAGAAGGGAGAGAGAAATATCCAGCTTATGCTGGTCCTCCATGGATGTTTAGGGCTTCTGATTTGGTAGAAGACCAGAAAAATCCGAATTAGGTAGTGGGTATGTGACAACTTGAAGAAGAAATAATCAGATTAAAAATTCATCTTGAAGAAGCGAAAAGAACAGAAAAAGTCATGAAGTCTCAGATAATGAAGAAAGAAGAAGAGGTTGAGAAGCTTGAAGAAGAAGTTGTCACATTGAGAAGTAAAATCATCAAGCTCAACATGAATGTTGAAGACACAGAAACATCCACATCAGTTATAGAGAATGAAGAGAAGCACTCTAGGTTGCTAGAAAAGAAGAATGAAGAAAATAGAAAGAGTTATGCAAAAGTAATCAAAGGAAGGAATCATGGTCAACTAAAATCTAAGAAAACTATTAAAAATACATCTTCAAGGGGACCATCCATGTTCAAGCCACAAAGAAGCTTCAATAATGATCATGGTCAGTCAATAAAAAAATTTAAAAGGACTACGCCACAAAGAATATCATTCACTCCCAGGTATGCAAATTTATTTTATGGTCATTATTTTTATTGTACTAATTTTGGACATAAGGTTGCAGATTGCAGGGATTATAAAAGAAATTTTCAAACAAGAAGTGTTTATGTGGCCTCACGTAAAATTGAGTGTTACAAATGTCATAACTATGGACACATAGCCAGTGATTGTAGAAGCATGATCGATACTCCCATGAAAGATAATAATGATATCAGATATAAGAAAGTACATATAAGAAAACAAGAAGAACAGGTGAACAAAGACCAAGTACTAGAGATCGCAAGATTGACAATAAAACAAGATGAAGAAAATTCTATAGAGAAAAAGAAAGATGTCAAATACATAAAGGTTTGGAAAATAACTGAAAGAAAGTAAGGGAAAGTAAATAAGGAATAGGTTCAAGAGATTTTACTTTCAAAAATTGTAGTGAAAGATGAATCCATAGACAGAAAGAAAGAAGTCAGAGCTCAGAGAGATAATGAATCTACCCATTAAGATGATGATGAATCTATCAATGAATATGATGATGAATACACATCAGAGCAGGACTTGTTATGAGCCATCCATCTTAAAGACTCCCAAGTAATATGAATATTAAACAGGGGGAGTCTATGTGATAGTTGTGATAGATCAAAGAACCATCCTTCGAGCAACTTGCAGAGTTTGAGAAGACAGATTCAGAGAAATCAATTAGCAAAAGTACAGTTTGATAGTATAATGATAAATGAGTTACCATTATGGACAGTTGTGCAAGTAGAGTCTTGGACAGTATGGACAGAGATGGATTTGTAAGAACACTTAGCAGGTTTGGATAGATATATGATAGTGTATGAGAGCATGGATTCAAAGACAAAGGAACATTATCGTAATGGATGATAATTACAAAGGAAATGGCTCAAACGATGTTAATGGATTACAAATTGACAAATATTTTTTGGACACGGGTAGTGCATACATTAGTTCACATTCAAAACAAACTAATTCTCAGAAACAACACTGACAAAACTTCCTGCAAGCTATGGAAAGGAAGACCAACAAATGTGAAGCACTTCATAGTTTTTGGAATCAAATGCTACATCAAAAGAGAATATGAAAGAATGGAAAATTTTGACTCTCGTGTGGACAAAGGAGTACTTGTTGGTTACTCAAGTACAAGGAAAGCATACAAGTGTTACAATATAAGATTGAACAAAGTTGTGGAAAGCATCAACGTAACAATTGATGAAACAAGCAGACCAGAATCAAAGGAAGAAAATGAATCAATGAAACAACCCTTAGAAGAAGAAGTAGAAGATGAAAACGAAGTATAAGAGGAATATGAAGAGAATCCGATAGAAGAAGAAGAGAAAATTCAACAAGTGTCTCCAAAGACACCTAATAAACGAATACAAAAGAATCATCCTCCAGATCAGATTATTGGATACAAAGATGTAGGAGTTGAGACTAGAAGAAGAACCCATTCACCAGAACAGATACATCTAGCACTTTTATCTACAATTGAACCAAAATGTTTTGAATAAGCCAATAAGGATGAATTTTAGAATAAGGCCATGGATGAAGAATTGGATCAAATAGAGAAAAATGACACTTGGGAATTGGTTCCAAGACCAAAAAATAAAAATGTGATCGACACAAAATGGATTTTCAGGAATAAATTGAATGAAGATGGACAAGTTACAAGGAATAAAGTTAAATTGGTATGTAAAGGATATGCTCAGATTGAAGGAAACGACTTTGAAGAGACATTTTCCCCAGTTGCCAGAATGGAAGCAATCTGTTTTCTTTTAGCTTATGCATGCTCCAAAAATGTTAAAGTATATCAGATGGACGTAAAATCATCTTTTTTGAATGTGGAACTTGAAGAAGAAGTCTACATTGAACAACCAAAAGGATTTCAGTTGTCAGAGAACATAGATTATGTGTGTAAATTAAACAAGGCCTTGTATGGTCTAAAACAGGATCCTAGAGCATGGTACTCTAGACTGGATAAGTATCTGCAACATGTAGGGTTAAGAAAAGGAAGTGCAGACAACAACCTCTACATCAAGGTAAGTCAAGGTAATATTTTATTAATTGAAGTTTATGTTGATGATATTATTTTTGGTAGTGATGATGATAGATTAAGCCAAAAATTTGCAAAAGATATGAAAAATAATTTGAAATGTTGCTACTTGGAGAACTATCCTTCTTTCTGGGAATTTAGATACATAAAAGCAACCAAGTTATTTTTATTTCTCAAACCAAGTATATTAGAGAAATGCTAAAGAGGTTTGGAATGGAATATTGCAAACCAGTTATCACTCCCATGCAAACCAGTTGCAAGTTGAGCAAAGATGACGATTCGAAGTCTACAGATCAAAGGCAATATAGGTCAATGATTGGCAACCTATTGTATGTGAAAACATCCAGACCATATGTAATATAGGAAATTTGACAGGTGGCACGATTTCAAGAAGCACCAAAGGAATCACATGTATTAGCAGTGAAGGGGATTTTCAGATATCTCAAAGGAACATAAGAGTTTGGGCTATGCTATCCAAAAGGAAAGGATCTATCACTAATTGCCTACATAGATGCAGATTGGTAGGTTGTATTTATGATCAAAGAAGCACTAGTGGAGAAACGTTCTACTTGGGTGAGTGTTTAATATCATGGCTAAGCAAGAAACAATCATCGGTATCTCTATATACAGTCAAGGTAGAGTATATTGCAGCAACAACATGTTGTACACAGGTTCTTTGGATGAGACAAAATTTGACATATATATAGGTTGAGTATGATGAACCCATTCCAATATATTGTGATAATACAAGAACCATCAGTATCTCAAAAAACCCAATGCTACACTCCAAGACGAAGCACATTCCAATCAAGTATCACTTTCTACAGGAACAGGTTGCAGAAAAGAACATCAGAGTTGAGTATGTGGGAACAAAAGAACAAGTGGTAGACATGTTTACAAAACCACTTCCACAGAAAGCCTTTGAATATCTTTGCCAAAGACTTGGAGTTATTTATACTCCAAAATGAATGCTTTTTGAATGCTTATCTTATATGTCTTATATGTACGTGGAAGCACCATAAGAGGACAGTTTAGTCAGGAGGAGCAACCCCAGATGGAAAGATACCTTTTCCATTGATGACAAAGGGGGAGATATTTATCAGATGCAGAGGATAGAGGCATGGTTCCACGGGGAGAATATTTATCAGATGCATAGGACATAGGCATGGTTCCAGGGGGGGCATATTTATCAGATGCAGAGGATAGAGGCATGGTTCCAGGGGGAGCATGAGTGATATGATTTCAGTATTGCATCAGAGTGTTTCCATAAATACCAAAGGGGGATATTGTTGATTAAGGTTGGTTGTCATTGATGTCAACCCTTGAAGAAATCCCTGTAGCATAAAGGTTTGGGTAATGGAGCCAATATTGTTTGATCTAAATATGACTCATTATTGTTTTTTCATGGTTGATAAGAAGTAAATATGGATGAAATCCAAAGTGGTCCCCTTATGGTGAAAGCCCTCACGGGAAGACGCTTTGCGGAGTAAACAAACCCATGCTTAATTTTGGAATAATGAGATGAAGGAAAGTGAATTTTTCAAGGAAAATATCCTAGATGGATAGTTCTTGTCATTCCATTTCCGGTGGTATGTGGAACGTCACATAACTCCTCACGGTTAGAGAATTATGGCCATGAGAAGTTGGAGACCCCAGGTTTGGGTAATGGACCCAAGTTTCTTTGATGGATAATGGTATGAGTTATAATATATTTTTAGATAATACTATTCTATATGGATAGTACATGTCATTCTATTTCTTGGAGAGTATAAATAAGAGGCAAGGCTCTCTCATTTTAGACACACTTGAGCATATTGAATATCTATAGGTGTCTAAGGTAATAGAGGATATCTACGCTGAATTTATGAGGGAAGGTGAAGAAAAAAAGGCTGAAATGCAAGGAAGGATACATTCTTTTGATGGTGCTTTCTAAGGTATGTTATTTACAGGTCATCTCACCATTTTCGCTATAACTTTTTTTCTATAATGATTCAGACCATGAAATTTCTATGCAATTGAGAAAACATATCCAAGTATCTTTGGTAAAACATTCATATTTTGGGTCATTGTATTTTTGGAGTTACACTCCATGGAAAATAGGGTTTGTGGCTAGTCCTTAAACTAGTAAAAAACAAGTGTTTAAGGTAAAAACGTCATAACTTCGTCATAAAAGATCCATATTTAGTGAAACCAAATGTGTTGGTTAGGATAAAGTATCTCGTATGTTTTATAACATTTTAATATCAATTCAACAAATATTCTGTGCGGGGAATGCTCTACAAGGTCGCTCTCTAGAATAATCTAGAATTCAACAAGGTATGCCATTTTTTCTTTAACTCCTTTTTTGAGAGCTTCCAAGTAGTGAAACCTGGAGGAATTGCATAAAACACACTGAAGAATATTTTGTATCATTTTTATCTATTTATACATTAGAAGTACAAAGTTATGATTACTTCAAGTTAGGTTTGTTGACTAATCCAAAACTAGGCATGTGAGACTAAAGAAAAGTTTGATGAAAATGATAGTCTCTTGTTGTTAAAGTTAAGGAAGGTTTGCAGGAATGTGATCATATACACCAAGTCTATTACAGAGCTACAAATCAGATTTGGATGATGAAATTGATGAGGGCATTTGGTTGAGGTACATGTTGAGTACATGGTTGACACAAGTAGTTGATAAGTTGGCACATACATGAGGTGTATAGTTGATGATGTTGGTACATATTGATGAGTCATAGTTGATGAGTATTTGACACATGATTGGTACATACTTGGTACATGGTTGGATGCACTTGTTTATGGTACAGGTTGATTATAGGTTGGTGCATGGTTGATGCACTTGTTTATGGTATAGGTTGAGGTACAAGTTGATGCATGGTTGATGCATGGTTTAGATTTATTGGTACAGGTTTACAGTGGTATATCTCACAGTGATAATGTGACAGTGGTTCCATCATTCTACTTCTACTTCAGGGCAGTTGGACGGGACAAGGAGAGGTGGTTGTAGCCACCTTCCAGTTGTAGCCAAAGAACATAAGGGGTTGTATCCTCCTTCTAGTTGTAGCCAGAGAATTGGGGAGTTGGAGCTTCCTTCAGGTTGTATCCTAAGAAACTAGGGGTTTTGAGCCTCCTTCTAGTTGTAGCTAGAAAACAAAGGAATTTGGTGCTTACAATGAATGCAATTCTTTAAGACATATAAGAAAAAACATTCTATGTTTTTCTCCCGATTTGGGTTTCCACGTAAAACACTGGTGTATTGTGTATGTGTATGATTGTTCATGTGTTCATTGCTTATTTACTCTCCAGTTATTTGATGATAATGCTTCATTGATATAACACTTGGATTATATGGTTAAAAAAGATTAAATTGCTCTATTATTGATTAACCCCCCCTCTCAGTAATCCAATATATATATATATATATATATATATATATATATATATATATATATATATATGCACCATCACATTGATAACATGTATCATAAATCAAATACAAGAATGTATGAATATCATTAGAAACACAAAATCAACAAATCACACATAATACACCATGATGAGACACCAAAAATATATGCATATATATCATCAAGTTTCAAAAATGGGGTAAAAGGGGTCGAACCTCACTACATCCATGCTTGGAAATCATACAAACAAATGGGGACACTACCCCTATACATGTCATATACAAACATCTATGGGCCTCACCCATATATGTCAAAAAATACAAAAAGCAAGCACTGCCCACCCAAATCATAGATGTCAAAATAGATATATATTTTTGCATCATCACATCCATAACATGTATCATAAATAAAATACAAGAACATATCAATATCCAATCACAAATAATACAACATGATGAGACACCGAAAACTGTATGTATATATATCATCAAGTTTAAGAAATGGGTACAAAGGGTTGATCCTCACTACATCTATGCCCATAGATCATATACAAAAATGGGGACACTACCCCTATACATGTCATATACAAAAGTTTGTGGGCCTCACCCATATGCATCAAACAATACAAAAGCCAAGCACCACCCATCAAAATCATAGTCCATCACATCTAAGGTGGACCAAGCTCAATAAATCCACCAGCTAGAGACCCCCCTCTAGCTAGTGGTCCCCCTCCTACTCGTGGAACTACACCATAGGTGGTATCATCCATCCCATTAACTGGACTCCTTCCACTAATTCTTGTCATACCAATGGGTGTGAATTAGTGTTGAGGTCGATGCACAACTCTAATACCTCCTCATGTTGGACCTTATTCCATCATGCCTTAGGAACTCTGTTAGTCTCCAATTTTGACTATATTTTTGACTACATCATGTCAGATATACCCTCATTTTCATATCTAGTATCATTTCCTTATGGCCTTACCATGACACATTTGACATCGTTTTACAACTAAATGGGGCTATTCAAGGTATTCCTATGATTCAAGTTATTTTTAATGTATTTTGATATTTTAAACTAATATTGATACTAACGTGACATGAGTTAGGTACTTGTTCCCTTGAAACAGACTTATCAGTACCACGTACCGGCTCGCACTTAGTGGAGATGACAAAGACTTGCATGACATGGCCAGATTGGATTGACAGTCTGATTTATATGATTGATTGAGTCATAACTCAATATGATGACTCAAAGCGAGATTGTAGAACTATTTTATTATAATGCTTTATGATCCACGCTTCTTGACACTGCGTGTCATGAAGCTGTGAAATTAGTTTTAATTGAGTATGAGTCATTTTCAGATCTAAGATTCGCTTGGATTAATGCACCTATGTTCAAGACTATTTTGGGAGGATCTACATAAACTAAGATCACTCTCCAGAAACGTTGGTTACGATATGCTATGTGATACGATTTCTGATAATACAATTTGCTATGCGTTATGTTATTCATTTTTAAAATGATTTGAGTTTGTTTATGAATTATGGAGTGTGAAGTATGAAACAATTTTGCATGGAATAATCTGAGTAGCTCTGGTTTCGTTTTAGGGTGATTGCACCTCTTGGTTGGGACCACCAACAAGTTCAATTCGTTGTCTCTTTTCCACAGTATAGTTAGTTTATTTTTAGTTCTAGAATCTGCATGTGAGTTAGTTTTTGAACTTGAAGTTACTCTGTTAAATTTTGGTTTAGCCATTTTTTGATTAGATCATTTTCAGTTTGATATTATCTTATAGATTGTTGAATGTTGACTAAGTTATTTGTCATCGTAGAATTTGAAGAATGAACCAAGTGCTTAATCTAGATTTGCTCTGTTTTCCACTTTCTGGTTTGATCATGATTTAAAGATAATTCAAATTTAGACTTACTCTATTTTGTTAGGATAGCTATCTTATAGTTTGATTAAAGGAAACTTCCAGTACTTGTAGGATAAAATAGGACATTTATTTGTTTCACCGGTATTAGATTTAGAACTGCTTGATACTTAGATTAAAAGGCTTTTAAAATGATCTCTCTTTTATGGTTTAGATAGGTATGATGATGATTAGATGTTTAAGATAATGGTAGATAGTCTTGGGTGATTTCATTAGATTAGGAATAGAAATACCTTTTCCTAAATCAGAACTGTTTCAATTTGATGAATTAGACAAGATATGATTAGTTTTAAGATAATCATTAGGGCTCAGTTTCTAAGAATAAGTTTGTGTTTTCTTCTTAGAATAACCTTTAGGTAGGAATTAGAATCTTACCAGCACATATAGTGTAGCATCTCTAAGTTCACTTACACTGGCCTGGAAATTTAGTGTTTTCAGGTAATTAAAAGTCTTTAATACAACAACCTGACATTTTTGGCACCGTTGCCAGGGAGCAGTTTAGAAGGTAAGTTAGATAATTGTTTTGGTTATTTTCTTAAAATGTATTTGGTTTGGTGTGGTATGTTAGCAGGTTGACGAAAGAGGAGTTGTGAAATGAAAGGTGAGAGATGACACATCTGTTATCACAGGTTCCTCTGAAACTCAATCTTAGTTTTTCTTTTATCTAGTATGTTTTCATGAGAAATAGAGATCATAGAGGTAGATTTAGGGGAAACTCAAAACAACAAAAAAAAGAAACCTCCACCCCCCAAAAAATAGAAACTGAGACTGGAACTCTAGTTGAGGAAACCATAGAGAAAAACATAGAACCAGGAAGCACCACATACCAACAAATTCAAATTCCTGGCGATCCAAACTTTGTTGACACAGTTAATCCAGAAGAAGTGCAAGTTATTTTCAGGAACCCTGACACTGTAGTTTCACAAATAACAATTGCAATTGTTGAATCAAAGGTAATAGGATCCTAAAAAGAACCAATAGATGATAACAATTCTGTCAAAAAGAATCCAGAGAGGTAGGATTTCACACCCTCACCAAAGAAAGATCAGATTTCATATACAATTTTTGGTAATCCTTTTAACATGGAAGAAAGAGGGAGAGAATTGGATAGAAGAGAACGAGGAGAAATTCAAGTTGAAAATGAAGAAGAAGAACAAGTAGAGACTGAGCTAAGACTAGAAACCACCTTTGGGTTTCCTATTTTGGATTTGGTCCAAAATGTCAATATGAAAAATATCCCACCTTCGGCACTACCAACCTTTTATGGGAAAAGTAGTGAAGACCCAGATGTCTTTCTTTTTGAGTTTGATATCCTGTGCAAGAATTATAACTATCTCCAGGATGCACATAAGATGAAGTTGTTTCCTTCTGCCCTAAAAGATTCTGCATTACGTTGGTTCATGAGTTTAGGAGAGTACAACATTAGATCTTGGGAAGATATGAAGGCAAATTTTTTAAAGAAGTACCAAGACTATTGTAGACCCAAGGATTCTCGAAATGATATTTCTAAAACGCAACAACAAGATGAAGAGAGCCTTGAAGATTTCTTAGAAATATTTACATACACTCTTCAAAAATCCAAATATAATGATCTCCAAAATGAAGCAATCAAGACTCTTTTCTTAAAAGGAGTTTCAGATGAGTACATTGACACTCTCAACTTAATGGATTCAGGGGACATTTATCAAAAATACTTTGAAGCACTCAGTGAACTATGTAGAAATTACTCGAGAAGTAGGGGGAAAACTGCAAAAAGTGTGAGAGAACCTGTCAACAAAAACACCAAAGTACCCACATTTGGTGGAGTTACTAGAATTGAATTGGGAAACCTCTTGGAAAATTTTAAAACAGACATTTTAGGAACGATTGGCTCTCAATTAGACACTCTGAATATTAAGAAAAATAAAGAAGAGGATAACCCTATATTAAGCATATTCTTCCCAAAATGCAGAAAAGGCATCCTTTACGAGAATGTCCTTTGGACAATGTTTATGTATGTGCAATATGTACTGAAAATCATAAAATAAAAGATTGTCCATCCTTACCAGGATTGCAAGCTATATTCAAGGGAGGGGAAGCTCCAGGGACTCCATCTACATCTAAGAGGCATTGGCAACCTAGGAACTCAAATATGTATCAAGAACCATCCCCACAACCTTCCAGCTACTATCCACCCTTCTCTCAACAACAACAACCTCCATGGAACTGGCCAAATTGGCCTCCGCAAAATGTCCCTGCTCAACCTTGGTACCAGGGATGGAGAGAACATAATTATGGAAATAACCAACAATAGCATGTGGTACCAATTCCCCAGAATCCATGTACTCAATACCCTCCAAACATACATCAACTATTTTATGGTTTTACTCCACCTCCTTTACCACCCGTTCAACAAAGTCCTCAATAGCCTCAGATTCCACCTCGTCCCACAATATTACCCACTCAACCCATTCCAAATCCTAACAACAGACCACCTCTGCCACTCCATAGTGTTGATTTTCAAAATTACCTAGCTTACACCATAAACCCCATTTCCATACAAGAAATACAGCTAAGATCTGGGAAAAATTTAAATAAAACTCAGCCTGTAACCAGAACAACACCAAAGGTAATTATCCAAGAACATGAAGAAGAACTTGTAGATGATTTATCAAACAGGGCATCTTTGAAAGATGTCATCATTCCAAAGAATAAAGTATATGAATCACAACATAACATACAAACTCAGGTTACCCAAACACCTCCTTTTCCTAAGAGGTTGCTCATTGAAAAAGCAATTGTTCAATCTGAGTTTGACATCATGAATGAACTAAAAAATGTATGCATTAAGATTCCATTGTTACAAGTGATCAGAGATGTTCCAATCTATGCCAAGACCATTAAATAAATCTTCATTAAGAAACCAAGTCGGAAATAGAAAGATCCACCCATGATACACCTAGTAGGCCAGTCATCAAATTGTATTTCTGAAGCTCCTAAAATTGTGAAGTATGCCAACCCCGAGAACCCAATAGTTTCAGTTACTATCAACAATGTTTCTATTGGTAACACTTTAGTTGAATTAGGCACAACCATTAATATAATGACTATAAATACAGTTGAACTATTGCAACTAAGTCAATTGCTTTGCCCTACCCCTACAATTCTTGAACTTGTTGACAGAACAACTATAAAACCTGTTGGGGTCCTCGATGAAATTCTTGTTACATTAGCTTCATGGGAATATCCTGTCAACTTCATGATTATTCATTCAAAGGATCCCATGAAGGGCCATCCAATCATTTTAGGGAGACCTTGGTTGGCTACGACCAATGCTTTCATAGGATGTCATGGTGGGGATATGTTCATCTCAAATGGCATTTCTTCACAGAAACTTACTCTTTTTCCACCTTCTCAACCGATTACAGAAGAATTATGGTGGCTAAAATATCCCTATCATGAGAATGATGAGGAAGAATATTTATTCTCTATTGATGAATTTCACACAGTACAAGAACCAACAAAGGATGATATTTTAAGCCAATTTCTTTCTGTGATAGAAAATGTCGAGTTTCCACAAACATATTTTCAATACGATCAAATTTTCAGTGAATAATTTCAAGAACGAAGTGAGTTATTTTCCTCATTTTCACCATCTATGGTTTTCTCCATTGATGAGCATCTAGGGTCATATACCATTCTAGTAGAACTTAGCCCAGGCAAATGTCTATACATCAATTCTGAATTAAGTCTCAGCCAATAGGAAAAGTTAACAAAACTTTTGAAAGAACAGTCAAGGGCATTTGCATGGGAGTACACTGATATGAGATGAGTTCATCTTGACACCTGTATTCACCACATATATATCCAACCATATATAACCCCAATAAGACAACCACAAAGGCGTATGAATCCAATCCTAAAAGGTTTTGTGAAAGAAGAGTTACAAAAATTATTAAACGTAGGATTCATTTATCCAATTTCTGACAGCAAGCGGGTTTCACCTCTTGTTGTGGTACCTAAGAAAATGACAGGGAAATGGAGAATGTGTGTAGACTTTAGGGAGTTGAAAAAGGAAACCCTAAAGGACTACTTTCCCTTGCCCTTTATAGATCAGGTTTTCGATACCTTGGCTAGAAAAAGATACTTTTCCTTTCTCGATGGATATAGCGGATACAATCAGATTCAAATTTCTCCTAAAGACCAAGATAAAATAACATTTACATGTCCTTGGGGCACATATGATTATAAAGTGCTACCTTTTGGACTATGCAATGCTCCAACTACATTTCAAAGAGCAGTCCTTGGGATTTTTGCTGACTTAATTCATGATTGTGTGGAAGTGTACATGGATGATTTTACTGTTTATGGTAATACTTTCGAAGAAGCCTTAAGTAATCTTGAGAAAGTCTTGATTCGTCGTCAGGAATCAAATTTAACCCTTAGTCACGAATAGTGTTGGGTCATCATTTGTTTGCAGAAGGAATTAAAGTTGATCCAGCTAAAAATGAAGTGATAGTTAAACTTTCCTCTCTGAAAACCCAAAAATATGTGTGAAGTTTTTTGGGACATGTCGGATATTATCACCGATTTATTGAAAACTTTACAAAGATAGCCAGCCCCATGTTTAAACTGTTAGCAAAGGATGCAAAAATTTTGTTGGGATAACAATTGTCAAAATGCTTTTGAGAATTTGAAAGCAAAATTGTCCATGGCACCTATTCTAAGAGGACCAAATTGGTCTCTTCCTTTCCATATTTCAACTGATGCCTCAGACACTGCTTTAGGAGGAGTGCTTGGACAAAAAGAAAACCAACAAAACTATGCAATTTACTTCACTAGCAAAAACGTTACTCCCCTTGAATTGAACTACACTCTAACAGAGAAGGAATTTTTGGCTGTAGTTCATGCCATTAACAAATTCTGTCATTACATCACTGGATATGATGTTTTTGTACATACCGACCATTCTTCTATCAGATTTGTGATGAACAAACTAGTTACTACTGGAATAATTACACGATGGCTTTTGCTACTTCAAGAATTTAACATCACTATAGTTGATCAACCAAGAAAAGAAAATTTAGTTGCAGATTTTCTTTCTCGTATTCCTCAAGATAGTACTGACATTCCAGTGAATGATAATTTACCTGATGAACATCTATTTGCAGTAGCTGTTAAGACCCCTTGGTTTGCAGATACAACAAATTACTTAGCTACAGGGAGACTGCCAGCTCATTTGTCACCACCGCAAAAGAAAAGAATTGTCTAGCAAAGTGCTTATTACTCTTGGGTAGGAAGTGATATTTTTTATACAAGTCCTGATATGATCATTACGAGATGTGTTCGGGAAGATGAGATTCCCGATATCCTTCAGGCCTATCATGATGGGCCATGTGGAGGACATTTCTTTGATAAGAGAACAACGTATAAAGTCTTACAATCAGGATATTATTGGCCAACACTGTTTAAGGATGCAAAAAAATATGTAAGAAGCTGTGATAGTTGTTAGAGGATGGGAAGACCTACCATAGCAGACAAGATGCCCTTACGACTGTAGGTTGTGATTGAACCATTTGATAAATGGGCACTTGATTTTGTAGGACCAATTTCCCCAATGTCTAGGAAGAAGAAGTACATCTTAGTTTGTACATATTTTGTGACCAAGTGGGTAGAGGAAAAATCCTTATATCAATCAACTGAGAAATCAGTGGTTGAATTTATTTATGAAGATATCTTTATCTGCTTCAGTGCTCCATGAAATATTGTTACTGATCAAGGTGCCCAATTTACTTCTAAGTTGATGAAGGAACTCACAGATAAATATGGGGTAAAACACTGTAAGTCTTCCCCATACCATCCACAAGCCAATGGGCAAGTGAAATCCATGAATAAAGTTCTAGAAGCTATTCTGACCAAGACAATACATTTACATCACAAAGAATGGGCGGATAGACTTCCAGAGGATTTATGGGCATACCAAACTACATGGAGAAATACCACTGGTCATACCCCTTATGAATTGGTATTTGGAAAGGAAATTCTCCTTCCCATAGAATTTCGGAGTCATACCTTCTGCATAGAAGTAGAATTGGGTTTGAATTTGGATGAGGCAAAGAAACAGAGAGTTATGCAATTAAATGAATTGGGAGAAATTAGGCAAGATGTTCTTCAAAGAACTATCCTTGTACAAAATCAACGTAGCAAATGGCATGATAAATACATTAAGAAAAAGCATGTTCAACCAGGGGATTGGGCATTTCTCTTTGATTCCAAATATAAAACTTTCAAAGGAAAATTATGAAAAGATGGTTGGGACCTTATGAAGTGGAAACTGTTTTTGATAATGGATCTGTCAGAATCAAGACCATATATGACTCTCAAAATTCCTTTGTAGTAAATGGAGATCGATTAAAAGTGTATAACAAACCCTTGTCAAGAGATGATTTTCTACAGGAAATTGCTAAACAACCAGAAATAAAGATAGTAGGAGAAGAGTCTTCTCCTCCTGCTAATCCTTGATCATTTTTGTTGTTTCAATATTTTGTAAATACTAA